>JAKFHU010001253.1:0-22424 GCA_023783475.1 Daubentonia madagascariensis
TCCCAGGAATTAAATTGTTTTAACTGGGAACAACTTTATGATCTCCATTTTCCGCTTTGTACGAAATAGGAGTACTTCTAAACTTAGAGCTTCGTAATGTGACCCGTGAACCTTGGTCTACAAGCGAAAATGTGTACACTACCAAAAGGATGCTATTCCACGTGACCTATGCCCCGATGAAAGCAAGAGAGAAGAAACTGTTCCTTTGTTTCCATACACAGATTTTTGCTCTCCTCAACACAGGTGAACTTCCATCTGCTTTCTGTCTGAAAATGGGATTGTTATGACTTTGGAAATATTTCCTTGCCAATTGCCCGCTTGCTACGAATGTCCTTCTTTTCCACTTTGAAGGTTTCAACTCGCACTAGATTATCTGGTTACCAATCAGAACGTCGGAATGTTCCCAGGTGAAGCATCTCTTTGAGGCAACATTTACTTGGAGAAGGCTACGAAGACAAAGTCTTTTCATATTTCCATCCACAGAGTGAAGCCAACCAGGAAACGACTGAACATCCAGCTGCTATCATTCAAAGAACAATAGTGTATTCACTTGGGACACTTTTCTGTCTCCCAGCTAAGCCATTTTGACAAATTTCCTCTTCCTCTTCCCTTAGAATCTTAGACATGTGACAAGTCAATCTAAATCTACAACTGATATTGTGCACACTTCCTTGGAGGTGCTTGTCTGTGTGATTCGCTTTTGTAATCACATCATGTCTGAACAGATTGCACTTTCTGCCCCCTCACTCATGGTGAAGTTAACCTGTGCACATCTGAACGTGTGGCTGCTTTCAATCCTGAAATAGAAGGATGTTCATTTGAAAGTGGTGTATATTGTCTCCTGTCCTGCTTTCTACCATAATCTCATTCCTCGCCAGTTGGAAGCTCAGAAATGTCACCGGACTATCGAGTTCTCTCAGAAGAGCGAAGCGCACTCCTGAATTAAGTATCTCTTTCTGACTTGTTTACTTATGGAAGCCTGTGAACACCAACAGAAAATCATCCTTCCACAGACAGAATGAAGCCAACATAGAAACCACTGATCACCTCGTGGTTTTTCTCCGAGATTAGAAGAGTTTTCATTCAAAGCAGCTCTATATTCTCCATTAACCCACTTTGTACTAAATTACAGACCTTCTGCAATGAGAATTTTGAAATATTACCAGTTAATCTGGATCTACATCTAAGTAGTATAGTTCCACAACGATGCTTCTGTCTTTGGCACTTTTGCTTTTGAGTCATCTGAGAACACACTGACAATAGTGCTTCCATACACAGATTTAAACAATCCTCAACACAACTGATCATGGACCTGGTCTCTCTCAGTTAATACAACTGGGTTCCTTTCACGTAGCTTTATATTGTCAAAGTTCCCTTCTTGCTACCAAAATGCCATCCTCTCCGCTTGGTATCTTGCAATTAGCAACAGAAAATGGGGTCCCACAAGGAAATGCCGTACACATCCTGAGGAGCATCTCTGTGAGAATTCCTTTACCTATAGAACCCAAGGAACAAATACCTGCACAGAATACTTCCATACAGGGATTTATGCAAATCTGCACCACACAGAACCTCTAGAGGTTTTCTTCCTGTGAAGTAGATTGCTTCACTGGGAAAGAACTTTAGACTATCCTTTATCCCACTTTCTGCGAAATTTCACTACTTCGCCATTTCGAAGATTGGCAACGTTTCTAGGGCATCTAGGTCACAAAAGTTACACTGTAAATACCATGTGGAGGCATTTCTCTGTGTTTTTATGATTAAAGCAAGTGAGAAGAAAGTGTAATTTTGCTTCCATACACAGATTTAGGCCCTCCAGATACCAAAGGAAGTCCTAGCTGCTTTCTCTCAGAGATTGGAAGTGTTTGGGAATTTGTACGTGTTTACTTTGCCGTTGACCCTCTCGGAACGAGCATTTCCTTCTTTTCCACTTAGAAGCTTCAAGTGTTGCCAGATAATCCGGCTCTAAATCTGAAGGCACTACACACCTTGAAGAGTCGTCTCTGTGAGAAAACATTAACTTGTAGAGGGCTCTATGGACAAAGTGTGTACAAGTTTCCATACAAGTATGAAGCCAACCTGTGCACTACTGATCATCTAGCTGCTTTCGTTCATACAGTGGAAGCGTGTTCACTTGAGACATTGGTATGTCCTCCAACCAACCGGTTTTTTGAAAATTGCCTTAATTTACTGTACTCAGAAGCTGACACACGGTCCCAGAAAGACTGGGTCCCCTTTGAAAGCTAGCACACACCCTATGAGTTGCCTGAAATAGGGACTGTTTGTTTCACCAGAGCATGTGGAAGAGACTGTCAATTAATCTTGCATACACAGAGTCAGGATAACATGTGTAGAGGTGAACATGTCCCTGCTTTCCAACGAAGAATAGAAGTTGTTTCATGTGAAATAGCTTATGTTGGCAATTTGCCTGCTTCGTACAAACTTGTCATTCTTCTGAACCTAGAAGCTTGGAAATATTACCAGAGAAAGAAGTCTTCCATAGAAAGGAAGTACACGTCCTATAGAAACCAGCTCCTTGACAATTCTTAAACATACGGAGACATGTAAAAAGAAACAGAAAGAAACCTTCCATATGGAGAGTTACGCTAACCCATATGTAACTGATCACCCAGCTGCTTCCTTTCAGGGGTGAGGAGTGCTTGCCATGGAAACAGATTTATATTCTCCACTAACCCACTTCATACGAACTTACATATTTTCTCCACTAAATGTTTTAAGAAATGAACAGAGAAGCTGAGGCTACTCAGGAAAGCAGTATGCTTCCTCCAAGATTCTGCCCTATTTGACATGTTTGCCATTCGTAGCTTGGGAGAACAAAGTGGCCATCCTACTTCCAAAGCATAGCTATCAGTCCTGAACACACGTGTTCATCTACCGGCCCGTTGTTCCTAGAGCAGAGGTGGTTAAAGGGGAAAAAGCGGTAGGTAGGCCGTGGACCCGCGTGCTGCGGCCGTGTCATTCCTCTCCCTTATTCGGTTCGAAGTACCAACGGGGAATGTGTTTCTACAACCGACGTTCTGGCCTCATCCTGAGGAGGCATCTCTGCCAGAATTCTTTTATTTATAGAAGGCCAGGATCAAGAAAAAAACAGAACCTAATACTTCCATCCAGAGATTTGAGCCCAAAAGTTCCAACCTGAACATCTAGGAGTTTCTTCCAGGAATTAAATTGTTTTAACTGGGAACAACTTTATATTCTCCATTTTCCGCTTTGTACGAAATAGGAGTACTTCTAAACTTAGAGCTTCGTAATGTGACCCGTGAACTTTGGTCTACAAGCGAAAATGTGTACACTTCCAAAAGGATGCATTCCACGTGACCTATGCCACGATGAAAGCAAGAGAGAAGAAACTGTTCCTTTGTTTTCCATACACAGATTTTTGCTATCCTCAACACAGGTGAACTTCCATCTGCTTTCTGTCTGAAAATGGGATTGTTATGACTTTGGAAATATTTCCTTGCCAATTGATCCGCTTGCTACGAATATGTCCTTCTTTTCCACTTTGAAGGTTTCAACTCTCACTAGATTATCTGTTACCAATCAGAACGTCGGAATGTTCCCAGGTGAAGCATCTCTTTGAGGCACATTTACTTGGAGAAGGCTACGAAGACAAAGTCTTTGTCATATTTCCATCCACAGAGTGAAGCCAACCAGGAAACGACTGAACATCCAGCTGCTATCATTCAATGAACAATAGTGTATTCACTTGGGACACTTTTCTGTCTCCCAGCTAAGCCATTTTGACAAATTTCCTCTTCCTCTTCCCTTAGAATCTTAACATGTGACAAGTCAATCTAAATCTACAACTGATATTGTGCACACTTCCTTGGAGGTGCCTGTCTGTGTGATTCGCTTTTGTAATCCCATCATGTCTGAACAGATTGTACTTTCTGCCCCCTCACTCATGGTGAAGTTAACCTGTGCACATCTGAACGTGTGGCTGCTTTCAATCCTGAAATAGAAGGATGTCATTTGAAAGTGCTGTATATTGTCTCCTGTCCTGCTTTCTACCGTAATCTCATTCCTCGCCAGTTGGAAGGCAGAAATAGTCTCCGGACTATCGAGTTCTCTCAAAGAGCAACGAAGCGCACTCCTGAATTAAGTATCTCTTTCTACTTCTTTACTTATGGAAGCCTGTGAACACCAACAGAAAATCGTCCTTCCACAGACAGAATGAAGCCAACATAGAACCCCTGATCACCTCAGTTTTTTTTCTCCGAGATTAGAAGAGTTTTCATTCAAAGAAGCTCTATATTCTCCATTAAACCCACATTGTACGAAATTACAGACCTTCTGCAATGAGAATTTTGAGATATTACCAGTTAATCTGGATCTACATCTAAGTAGTAAAGTTCCACAACGATGCTTCTGTCTTTGGCACTTTTGCTTTTGAGTCATCTGTGAACACACTGACAATAGTGCTTCTCACACAGATTTAAACAATCCTCAACACAACTGATCATGGACCTGGTCTCTCTCAGTTAATACAACTGGGTTCCTTTCACGTAGCTTTATATTGTCAAAGTTCCCTTCATGCTACCGAAATGCCATCCTCTCTCGCTTGGAATCTCGCAATTAGCAACAGAAAATGGGGTCCCACAAAGAAATGCCGTACACATCCTGAGGGAGCATCTCTGTGAGAATTCCTTTACTTATAGAACCCAAGGAACAAATACCTGTACAGAATACTTCCATACAGGGATTTATGCAAATCTGCACCACACAGAACCTCTAGAGGTTTTCTTCCTGTGAAGTAGATTGCTTCACTGGGAAAGAACTTTAGACTATCCTTTATCCCACTTTCTGCGAAATTTCACTACTTCGCCACTTCGAAGATTGGAAACGTTTCTAGGGCATCTAGGTCTACAAAAGTTACACTGTAAAGTTCCATGTGGAGGCATTTCTCTGTGTTTTTATGATTAAAGCAAGTGAGAAGAAAGTGTAATTTTGGCTTCCATACACAGATTTAGGCCCTCCAGATACCAAAGGAAGTCCTAGCTGCTTGCTCTCAGAGAATGGAAGTGTTGGGAATTTGTACGTGTTTACTTTGCCGATTGACCCTCTCGGAACGAGCATTTCCTTCTTTTCCTCTTAGAAGCTTCGAAGTCTTGCCGGATAATCCGGCTCTAAATCTGAAGGCGCTACACACCTTGAAGAGGTGTTTTCTGTGAGAAAACATTAACTTGTAGAGGGCTCTATGGACAAAGTGTGTACAAGTTTCCATACAAGTATTAAGCCAACCTGTGCACTCCTGATCATCTAGCTGCTGTCGTTCTAACAGTGGAAGCGTGTTCACTTGAGACATTGGTATGTCCTCCAACCAACCGGTTTTTTGAAAATTGCCTTTCTTTACTATACTCAAAGGTGACACACGGCCGCAGAAAGACTGGGTCCCTTTGAAAGCTAGCACACACCCTATGAGTTGCCTGAAATAGGGACTGTTTGTTTCACCAGAGTATGTGAGAAGAACTGTCAATTAATCTTGCATACACAGAGTCAGGATAACATGTGTTGAGGTGAACATGTCTCTGCTTTCCAACGAAGAATAGAAGTTGTTTCATATGAATAGCTTATGTTGCCAATTTGCCTGCTTCGTACAAACTTGTCATTCTTCTGAACCTAGAAGCTTGGAAATATTACCAGAGAAAGAAAGTCTTCCATAGAAAGGAAGTACACGTCCTATAGAACCAGCTCCTTGACAATTCTTAAACATACGGAGACATGTAAAAAGAAACAGAAAGAAACCTTCCATATGGAGAGTTACGCTAACCCATATGCAACTGATCACCCACATGCTTCCTTTCAGGGGTGAGGAATGCTTGCCATGGAAACAGATTCATATTCTCCACTAACCCACTTCATACGAACTTACATATTTTCTCCACTAAATGTTTTAAGAAATGACCAGAGAAGCTGAGGCTACTCAGGAAAGCAGTATGCTTCCTCCAAGATTCTGCCCTATTTGACATGTTTGCCATTCGTAGCTTGGGAGAACAAAGTGGCCATCCTACTTCCAAACATATCTATCTGTCCTGAACACAAGTGTTCATCTACCGGCCCTTTGTCCTAGAGCAGATGTTTTTAAAGTGGAAAAAGCGTTATGTAGCAGTTTACCCGCTTGCTGCGGCAGTGTCATTCCTCTCCCCTTATTCGGTTCGAAGTACCAACGGGGAATTTGTTTCTACAACCGACGTTCTGGACTCATCCTGACGAGGCATCTCTGCCAGAATTCTTTTATTTATAGAAGGCAAGGATCAAGAAAAAAACAGAACCTAATACTTCCATCCAGAGATTTGAGCCCAAAAGTTCCAACCTGAACATCTAGGTGTTTCTTCCCAGGAATTAAATTGTTTTAACTGGGAACAACTTTATGATCTCCATTTTCCAGCTTTGTACGAAATAGGAGTACTTCTAAACTTAGAGCTTCGTAATGTGACCCGTGAACCTTGGTCTACAAGCGAAAATGTGTACACTACCAAAAGGATGCTATTCCACGTGACCTATGCCACCGATGAAAGCAAGAGAGAAGAAACTGTTCCTTTGTTTTCCATACCAGATTTTTGCTCTCCTCAACACAGGTGAACTTCCATCTGCTTTCTGTCTGAAAATGGGATTGTTATGACTTTGGAAATATTTCCTTCCAATTGCCCGCTTGCTACGAAATGTCCTTCTTTTCCACTTTGAAGGTTTCAACTCGCACTAGATTATCTGGTTACCAATCAGAACGTCGGAATGTTCCCAGGTGAACCATCTCTTTGAGGCATCATTTACTTGGAGAAGGCTACGAAGACAAAGTCTTTCTCATATTTCCATCCACAGAGTGAAGCCAACCAGGAAACGACTGAACATCCAGCTGCTATCATTCAATGAACAATAGTGTATTCACTTGGGACACTTTTCTGTCTCCCAGCTAAGCCATTTTGACAAATTTCCTCTTCCTCTTCCCTTAAAATCTTAGACATGTGACAAGTCAATCTAAATCTACAACTGATATTGTGCACACTTCCTTGGAGGTGCCTGTCTGTGTGATTCGCTTTGTAATCACATCATGTCTGAACAGATTGTACTTTCTGCCCCCTCACTCATGGTGAAGTTAAACCTGTGCACATCTGTACGTGTGGCAGCTTTCTATCCTGAAATAGAAGGATGTTCATTTGAAAGTGCTGTATATTGTCTCCTGTCCTGTTTCTACCGTAATCTCATTCCTCGCCAGTTGGAAGGCCAGAAATGTCACCGGACTATCGAGTTCTCTCAGAAGAGCGAAGCGCACTCCTGAATTAAGTATCTCTTTCTCACTTGTTTACTTATGGAAGCCTGTGAACACCAACAGAAAATCATCCTTCCACAGACAGAATGAAGCCAACATAGAAACCACTGATCACCTCGTGGTTTTTTCTCCGAGATTAGAAGAGTTTTCATTCAAAGCAGCTCTATATTCTCCATTAACCCACTCTGTACGAAATTACAGACCTTCTCCAATGAGAATTTTGAAATATTACCAGTTAATCTGGATCTACATCTAAGTAGTATAGTTCCACAACGATGCTTCTGTCTTTGGCACTTTTGCTTTTGTGTCATCTGAGAACACACTGACAATAGTGCTTCCATACACAGATTTAAACAATCCTCAACACAACTGATCATGGACCTGGTCTCTCTCAGTTAATACAACTGGTTCCTTTCACGTAGCTTTATATTGTCAAAGTTCCCTTCGTGCTACCAAAATGCCAACCTCTCCGCTTGGTATCTTGCAATTAGCAACAGAAAATGGGATCCCACATAAGAAATGCCGTACACATCCTGAGGGAGCATCTCTGTGAGAATTCCTTTACTTATAGAACCCAAGGAACAAATACCTGTACAGAATACTTCCATACAGGGATTTATGCAAATCTGCACCACACAGAACCTCTAGAGGTTTTCTTCCTGTGAAGTAGATTGCTTCACTGGGAAAGAACTTTAGACTATCCTTTATCCAACTTTCTGCGAAATTTCACTACTTCGCCACTTCGAAGATTGGAAACGTTTCTAGGGCATCTAGGTCTACAATAGTTACACTGTAAACTTCCATTTGGAGGCATTTCTCTGTGTTTTTATGATTAAAGCAAGGGAGAAGAAAGTGTAATTTTGGCTTCCATACACAGATTTAGGCCCTCCAGATACCAAAGGAAGTCCTAGCTGCTTTCTCTCAGAGAATGGAAGTGTTGGGAATTTGTACGTGTTTACTTTGCCGATTGACCCTCTCGGAACGAGCATTTCCTTCTTTTCCTCTTAGAAGCTTCGAAGTCTTGCCGATAATCCGGCTCTAAATCTGAAGGCGCTACACACCTTGAAGAGGTGTTTTCTGTGAGAAAACATTAACTTGTAGAGGGCTCTATGGACAAAGTGTGTACAAGTTTCCATACAAGTGATTAAGCCAACCTGTGCACTACTGATCATCTAGCTGCTGTCGTTCTAACAGTGGAAGCATTTTCACTTGAGACATTGGTATGTCCTCCAACCAACCGGTTTTTGAAAATTGCCTTTCTTTACTATACTCAAAGGTGACACACGGCCGCAGAAAGACTGGGTCCTCTTTGAAAGCTACACACACCCTATGAGTTGCCTGAAATAGGGACTGTTTGTTTCACCAGAGTATGTGAGAAGAGACTGTCAATTAATCTTGCATACACAGAGTCAGGATAACATGTGTTGAGGTGAACATGTCTCTGCTTTCCAACGAAGAATAGAAGTTGTTTCATATGAAATAGCTTATGTTGCCAATTTGCCTGCTTCGTACAAACTTGTCATTCTTCTGAACCTAGAAGCTTGGAAATATTACTAAGAAAACAAAGTCTTCCATAGAAAGGAAGTACACGTCCTATAGAAACCAGCTCCTTGACAATTCTTAAACATACGGAGACATGTAAAAAGAAACAGAAAGAAACCTTCCATATGGAGAGTTATGCTAACCCATATGCAACTGATCACCCACCTGCTTCCTTTCAGGGGTGAGGAATGCTGCCATGGAAACAGATTCATATTCTCCACTAACCCACTTCATACGAACTTACATATTTTCTCCACTAATGTTTTAAGAAATGACCAGAGAAGCTGAGGCTACTCAGGAAAGCAGTATGCTTCCTCCAAGATTCTGCCCTATTTGACATGTTTGCCATTCGTAGCTTGGGAGAACAAAGTGGCCATCCTACTTCCAAACATATCTATCTGTCCTGAACACAAGTGTTCATCTCCCGGCCTTTTGTCCTAGAGCAGATGTGTTTAAAGTGGAAAAAGCGTTATGTAGGCAGTTTACCCGCCTGCTGCGGCAGTGTCATTCCTCTCCCCTTATTCGGTTCGAAGTACCAACGGGGAATTTGTTTCTACAACCGACGTTCTGGACTCATCCTGACGAGGCATCTCTGCCAGAATTCTTTTATTTATAGAAGGCCAGGATCAAGAAAAAAACAGAACCTAATACTTCCATCCAGAGATTTGAGCCCAAAAGTTCCAACCTGAACATCTAGGTGTTTTCTTCCCAGGAATTAAATTGTTTTAACTGGGAACAACTTTATGATCTCCATTTTCCAGCTTTGTACGAAATAGGAGTACTTCTAAACTTAGAGCTTCGTAATGTGACCCGTGAACCTTGGTCTACAAGCGAAAATGTGTACACTACCAAAAGGATGCTATTCCACGTGACCTATGCCACCGATGAAAGCAAGAGAGAAGAAACTGTTCCTTTGTTTTCCATACACAGATTTTTGCTCTCCTCAACACAGGTGAACTTCCATCTGCTTTCTGTCTGAAAATGGGATTGTTATGACTTTGGAAATATTTCCTTGCCAATTGCCCGCTTGCTACGAAATGTCCTTCTTTTCCACTTTGAAGGTTTCAACTCTCACTAGATTATCTGGTTACCAATCAGAACGTCGGAATGTTCCCAGGTGAAGCATCTCTTTGAGGCAACATTTACTTGGAGAAGGCTACGAAGACAAAGTCTTTGTCATATTTCCATCCACAGAGTGAAGCCAACCAGGAAACGACTGAACATCCAGCTGCTATCATTCAATGAACAATAGTGTATTCACTTGGGACACTTTTCTGTCTCCCAGCTAAGCCATTTTGACAAATTTCCTCTTCCTCTTCCCTTAGAATCTTAGACATGTGACAAGTCAATCTAAATCTACAACTGATATTGTGCACACTTCCTTGGAGGTGCCTGTCTGTGTGATTCGCTTTGTAATCACATCATGTCTGAACAGATTGTACTTTCTGCCCCCTCACTCATGGTGAAGTTAACCTGTGCACATCTGAACGTGTGGCTGCTTTCTATCCTGAAATAGAAGGATGTTCATTTGAAAGTGCTGTATATTGTCTCCTGTCCTGCTTTCTACCATAATCTCATTCCTCGCCAGTTGGAAGGCCAGAAATGTCACCGGACTATCGAGTTCTCTCAGAAGAGCGAAGCGCACTCCTGAATTAAGTATCTCTTTCTGACTTGTTTACTTATGGAAGCCTGTGAACACCAACAGAAAATCATCCTTCCACAGACGAATGAAGCCAACATAGAAACCACTGATCACCTCGTGGTTTTTTCTCCGAGATTAGAAGAGTTTTCATTCAAAGCAGCTCTATATTCTCCATTAAACCACTTTGTACCAAATTACAGACCTTCTGCAATGAGAAGTTTGAAATATTACCAGTTAATCTGGATCTACATCTAAGTAGTATAGTTCCACAACGATGCTTCTGTCTTTGGCACTTTTGCTTTTGAGTCATCTGAGAACACACTGACAATAGTAGCTTCCATACACAGATTTAAACAATCCTCAACACAACTGATCATGGACCTGGTCTCTCTCAGTTAATACAACTGGGTTCCTTTCACGTAGCTTTATATTGTCAAAGTTCCCTTCGTGCTACCAAAATGCCATCCTCTCCGCTTGGTATCTTGCAATTAGCAACAGAAAATGGGGTCCCACATAAGAAATACCGTACACATCCTGAGGGAGCATCTCTGTGAGAATTCCTTTACCTATAGAACCCAAGGAACAAATACCTGTACAGAATACTTCCATACAGGGATTTATGCAAATCTGCACCACACAGAACCTCTAGAGGTTTTCTTCCTGTGAAGTAGATTGCTTCACTGGGAAAGAACTTTAGACTATCCTTTATCCCACTTTCTGCGAAATTTCACTACTTCGCCATTTCGAAGATTGGCAACGTTTCTAGGGCATCTAGGTCAACAAAAGTTACACTGTAAAGTACCATGTGGAGGCATTTCTCTGTGTTTTTATGATTAAAGCAAGTGAGAAGAAAGTGTAATTTTGTCTTCCATACACAGATTTAGGCCCTCCAGATACCAAAGGAAGTCCTAGCTGCTTTCTCTCAGAGATTGGAAGTGTTTGGAATTTGTACGTGTTTACTTTGCCGGTTGACCCTCTCGGAACGAGCATTTCCTTCTTTTCCACTTAGAAGCTTCGAAGTGTTGCCGGATAATCCGGCTCTAAATCTGAAGGCACTACACACCTTGAAGAGTCATCTCTGTGAGAAAACATTAACTTGTAGAGGGCTCTATGGACAAAGTGTGTACAAGTTTCCATACAAGTAATGAAGCCAACCTGTGCACTACTGATCATCTAGCTGCTTTCGTTCATACAGTGGAAGCGTGTTCACTTGAGACATTGGTATGTCCTCCAACCAACCGGTTTTTTGAAAATTGCCTTAATTTACTGTACTCAGAAGCTGACACACGGTCCCAGAAAGACTGGGTCCCCTTTGAAAGCTAGCACACACCCTATGAGTTGCCTGAAATAGGGACTGTTTGTTTCACCAGAGCATGTGTGAAGAGACTGTCAATTAATCTTGCATACACAGAGTCAGGATAACATGTGTAGAGGTGAACATGTCCCTGCTTTCCAACGAAGAATAGAAGTTGTTTCATGTGAAATAGCTTATGTTGGCAATTTGCCTGCTTCGTACAAACTTGTCATTCTTCTGAACCTAGAAGCTTGGAAATATTACCAGAGAAAGATAGTCTTCCATAGAAAGGAAGTACACGTCCTATAGAAACCAGCTCCTTGACAATTCTTAAACATACGGAGACATGTAAAAAGAAACAGAAAGAAACCTTCCATATGGAGAGTTACGCTAACCCATATGTAACTGATCACCCAGCTGCTTCCTTTCAGGGGTGAGGACTGCTTGCCATGGAAACAGATTTATATTCTCCACTAACCCACTTCATACGAACTTACATATTTTCTCCACTAAATGTTTTAAGAAATGACAAGAGAAGCTGAGGCTACTCAGGAAAGCAGTATGCTTCCTCCAAGATTCTGCCCTATTTGACATGTTTGCCATTCGTAGCTTGGGAGAACAAAGTGGCCATCCTACTTCCAAACATATCTATCTGTCCTGAACACAGGTGTTCATCTACCGGCCCTTTGTCCTAGAGCAGATGTTTTTAAAGTGGAAAAAGCGTTATGTAGGCCGTTTACCCGCTTGCTGCGGCCGTGTCATTCCTCTAGCCTTATTCGGTTCGAAGTACCAACGGGGAATGTGTTTCTACAACCGACGTTCTGGCCTCATCCTGAGGAGGCATCTCTGCCAGAATTCTTTTATTTATAGAAGGCCAGGATCAAGAAAAAAACAGAACCTAATACTTCCATCCAGAGATTTGAGCCCAAAAGTTCCAACCTGAACATCTAGGTGTTTCTTCCAGGAATTAAATTGTTTTAACTGGGAACAACTTTATATTCTCCATTTTCCCGCTTTGTACGAAATAGGAGTACTTCTAAACTTAGAGCTTCGTAATGTGACCCGTGAACTTTGGTCTACAAGCGAAAATGTGTACACTTCCAAAAGGATGCAATTCCACGTGACCTATGCCACTGATGAAAGCAAGAGAGAAGACACTGTTCCTTTGTTTTCCATACACAGATTTTTGCTATCCTCAACACAGGTGAACTTCCATCTGCTTTCTGTCTGAAAATGGGATTGTTATGACTTTGGAAATATTTCCTTGCCAATTGATCCGCTTGCTACGAATATGTCCTTCTTTTCCACTTTGAAGGTTTCAACTCTCACTAGATTATCTAGTTACCAATCAGAACGTCGGAATGTTCCCAGGTGAAGCATCTCTTTGAGGCAACATTTACTTGGAGAAGGCTACGAAGACAAAGTCTTTGTCATATTTCCATCCACAGAGTGAAGCCAACCAGGAAACGACTGAACATCCAGCTGCTATCATTCAATGAACAATAGTGTATTCACTTGGGACACTTTTCTGTCTCCCAGCTAAGCCATTTTGACAAATTTCCTCTTCCTCTTCCCTTAGAATCTTACACATGTGACAAGTCAATCTAAATCTACAACTGATATTGTGCACACTTCCTTGGAGGTGCCTGTCTGTGTGATTCGCTTTTGTAACCACATCATGTCTAAACAGATTGTACTTTCTGCCCCCTCACTCATGGTGAAGTTAACCTGTGCACATCTGAACGTGTGGCTGCTTTCAATCATGAAATAGAAGGATGTACATTTGAAAGTGCTGTATATTGTCTCCTGTCCTGCTTTCTACCGTAATCTCATTCCTCGCCAGTTGGAAGGACAGAAATATCTCCGGACTATCGAGTTCTCTCAAAAGAGCAAACGAAGCGCACTCCTGAATTAAGTATCTCTTTCTTACTTCTTTACTTATGGAAGCCTGTGAACACCAACAGAAAATCGTCCTTCCACAGACAGAATGAAGCCAACATAGTAACCCCTGATCACCTCACGTTTTTTTCTCCGAGATTAGAAGAGTTTCATTCAAAGCAGCTCTATATTCTCCATAACCCACTATGTACGAAATTACAGACCTTCTGCAATGAAAATTTTGAAATATTACCAGTTAATCTGGATCTACATCTAAGTAGTATAGTTCCACAACGATGCTTCTGTCTTTGGCACTTTTGCTTTTGAGTCATCTGTGAACACACTGACAATAGTGCTTCTCAAACAGATTTAAACAATCCTCAACACAACTGATCATGGACCTGGTCTCTCTCAGTTAATACAACTGGGTTCCTTTCACGTAGCTTTATATTGTCAAAGTTCCCTTCGTGCTACCGAAATGCCACCTCTCTGCTTGGAATCTCGCAATTAGCAACAGAAAATGGGGTCCCATAAAGAAATGCCGTACACATCCTGAGGGAGCATCTCTGTGAGAATTCCTTTACTTATAGAACCCAAGGAACAAATACCTGTACAGAATACTTCCATACAGGGATTTATGCAAATCTGCACCACACAGAACCTCTAGAGGTTTTCTTCCTGTGAAGTAGATTGCTTCACTGGGAAAGAACTTTAGACTATTCTTTATCCCACTTTCTGCGTAATTTCACTACTTCGCCACTTCGAAGATTGGAAACGTTTCTAGGGCATCTAGGTCTACAAAAGTTACACTGTAAAGTTCCATGTGGAGGCATTTCTCTGTGTTTTTATGATTAAAGCAAGTGAGAAGAAAGTGTTATTTTGGCTTCCGTACACAGATTTAGGCCCTCCAGATACCAAAGGAATTCCTAGCTGCTTGCTCTCAGAGAATGGAAGTGTTGGGAATTTGTACGTGTTTACTTTGCCGATTGACCCTCTCGGAACGAGCATTTCCTTCTTTTCCTCTTAGAAGCTTCGAAGTCTTGCAGGATAATCCGGCTCTAAATCTGAAGGCGCTACACACCTTGAAGAGGTGTTTTCTGTGAGAAAACATTAACTTGTAGAGGGCTCTATGGACAAAGTGTGTACAAGTTTCCATACAAGTAATTAAGCCAACCTGTGCACTCCTGATCATCTAGCTGCTGTCGTTCTAACAGTGGAAGCGTGTTCACTTGAGACATTGGTATGTCCTCCAACCAACCGGTTTTTGAAAATTGCCTTTCTTTACTATACTCAAAAGGTGACACACGGCCGCAGAAAGACTGGGTCCACTTTGAAAGCTAGCACACACCCTATTAGTTGCCTGAAATAGGGACTGTTTGTTTCACCAGAGTATGTGAGAAGAGACTGTCAATTAATCTTGCATACACAGAGTCAGGATAACATGTGTTGAGGTGAACATGTCTCTGCTTTCCAACGAAGAATAGAAGTTGTTTCATATGAAATAGCTTATGTTGCCAATTTGCCTGCTTCGTACAAACTTGTCATTCTTCTGAACCTAGAAGCTTGGAAATATTACCAGAGAAAGAAAGTCTTCCATAGAAAGGAAGTACACGTCCTATAGATACCAGCTCCTTGACAATTCTTAAACATACGGAGACATGTAAAAAGAAACAGAAAGAAACCTTCCATATGGAGAGTTACGCTAACCATATGCAACTGATCACCCACATGCTTCCTTTCAGGGTGAGGAATGCTTGCCATGGAAACAGATTCATATTCTCCACTAACCCACTTCATACGAACTTACATATTTTCTTCACTAAATGTTTTAAGAAATGACCAGAGAAGCTGAGGCTACTCAGGAAAGCAGTATGCTTCCTCCAAGATTCTGCCCTATTTGACATGTTTGCCATTCGTAGCTTGGGAGAACAAAGTGGACATCCTACTTCCAAACATATCTATCTGTCCTGAACACAAGTGTTCATCTACCGGCCCTTTGTCCTAGAGCAGATGTGTTTAAAGTGGAAAAAGCGTTATGTAGGCAGTTTACCCACCTGCTGCGGCAGTGTCATTCCTCTCCCCTTATTCGGTTCGAAGTACCAACGGGGAATTTGTTTCTACAACCGACGTTCTGGACTCATCCTGACGAGGCATCTCTGCCAGAATTCTTTTATTTATAGAAGGCAAGGATCAAGAAAAAAACAGAACCTAATACTTCCATCCAGAGATTTGAGCCCAAAAGTTCCAACCTGAACATCTAGGTGTTTCTTCCCAGGAATTAAATTGTTTTAACTGGGAACAACTTTATGATCTCCATTTTCCAGCTTTGTACGAAATAGGAGTACTTCTAAACTTAGAGCTTCGTAATGTGACCCGTGAACCTTGGTCTACAAGCGAAAATGTGTACACTACCAAAAGGATGCTATTCCACGTGACCTATGCCACCCATGAAAGCAAGAGAGAAGAAACTGTTCCTTTGTTTTCCATACTCAGATTTTTGCATTCTTCAACACAGGTGAACTTCCATCTGCTTTCTGTCTGAAAATGGGATTTTTATGACTTTGGAAATATTTCCTTGCCAATTGACCCGCTTGCTACGAGTATGTCCTTCTTTTCCACTTTGAAGGTTTCAACTCTCACTAGATTATCTGGTTACCAATCAGAACGTCGGAATGTTCCCAGGTGAACATCTCTTTGAGGCAACATTTACTTGGAGAAGGCTACGAAGACAAAGTCTTTGTCATATTTCCATCCACAGAGTGAAGCCAACCAGGAAACGACTGAACATCCAGCTGCTATCATTCAATGAACAATAGTGTATTCACTTGGGACACTTTTCTGTCTCCCAGCTGAGCCATTTTGACAAATTTCTCTTCCTCTTCCCTTAGAATGTTAGACATGTGACAAGTCAATCTAAATCTACAACTGATATTGTGCACACTTCCTTGGAGGTGCCTGTCTGTGTGATTCGCTTTTGTAATCACATCATGTCTGAACAGATTGTACTTTCTGCCCCCTCACTCATGGTGAAGTTAACCTGTGCACATCTGAACGTGTGGCGCTTTCTATCCTGAAATAGAAGGATGTTCATTTGAAAGTGTGTATATTGTCTCCTGTCCTGTTTCTACCGTAATCTCATTCCTCGCCATTGGAAGGCCAGAAATGTCACCGGACTACGAGTTCTCTCAGAAGAGCGAAGCGCACTCCTGAATTAAGTATCTCTTTCTACTTGTTTACTTATGGAAGCATGTGAACACCAACAGAAAATCATCCTTCCACAGACAGAATGAAGCCAACATAGAAACCACTGATCACCTCGTGGTTTTTTTCTCCGAGATTAGAAGAGTTTTCATTCAAAGCAGCTCTATATTCTCCATAACCCACTCTGTACAAATTACAGACCTTCTCCAATGAGAATTTTGAAATATTACCAGTTAATCTGGATCTACATCTAAGTAGTATAGTTCCACAACGATGCTTCTGTCTTTGGCACTTTTGCTTTTGGTCATCTGAGAACACACTGACAATAGTGCTTCCATACACAGATTTAAACAATCCTCAACACAACTGATCATGGACCTGGTCTCTCTCAGTTAATACAACTGGGTTCCTTTCACGTAGCTTTATATTGTCAAAGTTCCCTTCGTGCTACCAAAATGCCAACCTCTCCGCTTGGTATCTTGCAATTAGCAACAGAAAATGGGATCCCACATAAGAAATGCCGTACACATCCTGAGGGAGCATCTCTGTGAGAATTCCTTTACTTATAGAACCCAAGGAACAAATACCTGTACAGAATACTTCCATACAGGGATTTATGCAAATCTGCACCACACAGAACCTCTAGAGGTTTTCTTCCTGTGAAGTAGATTGCTTCACTGGGAAAGAACTTTAGACTATCCTTTATCCCACTTTCTGCGAAATTTCACTACTTCGCCACTTCGAAGATTGGAAACGTTTCTAGGGCATCTAGGTCTACAATAGTTACACTGTAAATTTCCATTTGGAGGCATTTCTCTGTGTTTTTATGATTAAAGCAAGGGAGAAGAAAGTGTAATTTTGGCTTCCATACACAGATTTAGGCCGTCCAGATACCAAAGGAAGTCCTAGCTGCTTTCTCTCAGAGAATGGAAGTGTTGGGAATTTGTACGTGTTTACTTTGCCGATTGACCCTCTCGGAACGAGCATTTCCTTCTTTTCCTCTTAGAAGCTTCGAAGTCTTGCCGGATAATCCGGCTCTAAATCTGAAGGCGCTACACACCTTGAAGAGGTGTTTTCTGTGAGAAAACATTAACTTGTAGAGGGCTCTATGGACAAAGTGTGTACAAGTTTCCATACAAGTGATTAAGCCAACCTGTGCACTACTGATCATCTAGCTGCTGTCGTTCTAACAGTGGAAGCATTTTCACTTGAGACATTGGTATGTCCTCCAACCAACCGGTTTTTGAAAATTGCCTTTCTTTACTATACTCAAAAGGTGACACACGGCCGCAGAAAGACTGGGTCCTCTTTGAAAGCTAGCACACACCCTATGAGTTGCCTGAAATAGGGACTGTTTGTTTCACCAGAGTATGTGAGAAGAGACTGTCAATTAATCTTGCATACACAGAGTCAGGATAACATGTGTTGAGGTGAACATGTCTCTGCTTTCCAACGAAGAATAGAAGTTGTTTCATATGAAATAGCTTATGTTGCCAATTTGCCTGCTTCGTACAAACTTGTCATTCTTCTGAACCTAGAAGCTTGGAAATATTACTAGAGAAACAAAGTCTTCCATAGAAAGGAAGTACACGTCCTATAGAAACCAGCTCCTTGACAATTCTTAAACATACGGAGACATGTAAAAAGAAACAGAAAGAAACCTTCCATATGGAGAGTTATGCTAACCCATATGCAACTGATCACCCACCTGCTTCCTTTCAGGGGTGAGGAATGCTTGCCATGGAAACAGATTCATATTCTCCACTAACCCACTTCATACGAACTTACATATTTTCTCCACTAAATGTTTTAAGAAATGACCAGAGAAGCTGAGGCTACTCAGGAAAGCAGTATGCTTCCTCCAAGATTCTGCCCTATTTGACATGTTTGCCATTCGTAGCTTGGGAGAACAAAGTGGCCATCCTACTTCCAAACATATCTATCTGTCCTGAACACAAGTGTTCATCTCCCGGCCTTTTGTCCTAGAGCAGATGTGTTTAAAGTGGAAAAAGCGTTATGTAGGCAGTTTACCCGCCTGCTGCGGCAGTGTCATTCCTCTCCCCTTATTCGGTTCGAAGTACCAACGGGGAATTTGTTTCTACAACCGACGTTCTGGACTCATCCTGACGAGGCATCTCTGCCAGAATTCTTTTATTTATAGAAGGCAAGGATCAAGAAAAAAACAGAACCTAATACTTCCATCCAGAGATTTGAGCCCAAAAGTTCCAACCTGAACATCTAGGTGTTTCTTCCCAGGAATTAAATTGTTTTAACTGGGAACAACTTTATGATCTCCATTTTCCAGCTTTGTACGAAATAGGAGTACTTCTAAACTTAGAGCTTCGTAATGTGACCCGTGAACCTTGGTCTACAAGCGAAAATGTGTACACTACCAAAAGGATGCTATTCCACGTGACCTATGCCACCCATGAAAGCAAGAGAGAAGAAACTGTTCCTTTGTTTTCCATACTCAGATTTTTGCTCTCTCAACACAGGTGAACTTCCATCTGCTTTCTGTCTGAAAATGGGATTGTTATGACTTTGGAAATATTTCCTTCCAATTGCCCGCTTGCTACGAAATGTCCTTCTTTTCCACTTTGAAGGTTTCAACTCTCACTAGATTATCTGGTTACCAATCAGAACGTCGGAATGTTCCCAGGTGAAGCATCTCTTGGAGGCAACATTTACTTGGAGAAGGCTACCAAGACAAAGTCTTTGTCATATTTCCATCCACAGAGTGAAGCCAACCAGGAAATGACTGAACATCCAGCTGCTATCATTCAATGAACAATAGTGTATTCACTTGGGACACCTTTCTGTCTCCCAGCTAAGCCATTTTGACAAATTTCCTCTTCCTCTTCCCTTAGAATCTTAGACATGTGACAAGTCAATCTAAATCTACAAGTGATATTGTGCACACTTCCTTGGAGGTGCCTGTCTGTGTGATTCGCTTTTGTAATCACATCATGTCTGAACAGATTGTACTTTCGCCCCCTCACTCATGGTGAAGTTAACCTGTGCACATCTGAACGTGTGGCTGCTTTCTATCCTGAAATAGAAGGATGTTCATTTGAAAGTGCTGTTTATTGTCTCCTGTCCTGCTTTCTACCATAATCTCATTCCTCGCCAGTTGGAAGGCCAGAAATGTCACCGGACTATTGAGTTCTCTCAGAAGAGCGAAGCGCACTCCTGAATTAAGTATCTCTTTCTGACTTGTTTACTTATGGAAGCCTGTGAACACCAACAGAAAATCATCCTTCCACAGACTGAATGAAGCCAACATAGAAACCACTGATCACCTCTTGGTTTTTTCTCCTAGATTAGAAGAGTTTTCATTCAAAGCAGCTCTATATTCTCCATTAAAACACTTTGTACCAAATAACAGACCTTCTGCAATGAGAAGTTTTAAATATTACCAGGTAATCTGGATCTACATCTAAGTAGTATAGTTCCACAACGATGCTTCTGTCTTTGGCACTTTTGCTTTTGAGTCATCTGAGAACACACTGAAAATAGTACTTCCATACACAGATTTAAACAATCCTCAACACAACTGATCATGGACCTGGTCTCTCTCAGTTAATACAACTGGGTTCCTTTCACGTAGCTTTATATTGTCAAAGTTCCCTTCGTGCTACCAAAATGCCATCCTCTCCGCTTGGTATCTTGCAATTAGCAACAGAAAATGGGGTCCCACATAAGAAATACCGTACACATCCTGAGGGAGCATCTCTGTGAGAATTCCTTTACCTATAGAACCCAAGGAACAAATACCTGTACAGAATACTTCCATACAGGGATTTATGCAAATCTGCACCACACAGAACCTTTAGAGGTTTTCTTCCTGTGAAGTAGATTGCTTCACTGGGAAAGAACTTTAGACTATCCTTTATCCCACTTTCTGCGAAATTTCACTACTTCGCCATTTCGAAGATTGGCAACGTTTCTAGGGCATCTAGGTCAACAAAAGTTACACTGTAAAGTACCATGTGGAGGCATTTCTCTGTGTTTTTATGATTAAAGCAAGTGAGAAGAAAGTGTAATTTTGTCTTCCATACACAGATTTAGGCCCTCCAGATACCAAAGGAAGTCCTAGCTGCTTTCTCTCAGAGATTGGAAGTGTTTGGAATTTGTACGTGTTTACTTTGCCGGTTGACCCTCTCGGAACGAGCATTTCCTTCTTTTCCACTTAGAAGCTTCGAAGTGTTGCCGGATAATCCGGCTCTAAATCTGAGGGCACTACACACCTTGAAGAGTCATCTCTGTGAGAAAACATTAACTTGTAGAGGGCTCTATGGACAAAGTGTGTACAAGTTTCCATACAAGTAATGAAGCCAACCTGTGCACTCCTGATCATTTAGCTGCTGTCGTTCAACAGTGGAAGCGTGTTCACTTGAGACATTGGTATGTCCTCCAACCAACCGGTTTTTTTGAAAATTGCCTTAATTTACTGTACTCAGAAGCTGACACACGGTCCCAGAAAGACTGGGTCCCCTTTGAAAGCTAGCACACACCCTATGAGTTGCCTGAAATAGGGACTGTTTGTTTCACCAGAGCATGTGTGAAGAGACTGTCAATTAATCTTGCATACACAGAGTCAGGATAACATGTGTAGAGGTGAACATGTCCCTGCTTTCCAACGAAGAATAGAAGTTGTTTCATGTGAAATAGCTTATGTTGGCAATTTGCCTGCTTCGTACAAACTTGTCATTCTTCTGAACCTAGAAGCTTGGAAATATTACCAGAGAAAGATAGTCTTCCATAGAAAGGAAGTACACGTCCTATAGAAACCAGCTCCTTGACAATTCTTAAACATACGGAGACATGTAAAAAGAAACAGAAAGAAACCTTCCATATGGAGAGTTACGCTAACCCATATGTAACTGATCACCCAGCTGCTTCCTTTCAGGGGTGAGGAGTGCTTGCCATGGAAACAGATTTATATTCTCCACTAACCCACTTCATACGAACTTACATATTTTCTCCACTAAATGTTTTAAGAAATGACAAGAGAAGCTGAGGCTACTCAGGAAAGCAGTATGCTTCCTCCAAGATTCTGCCCTATTTGACATGTTTGCCATTCGTAGCTTGGGAGAACAAAGTGGCCATCCTACTTCCAAACATATCTATCTGTCCTGAACACAGGTGTTCATCTACCGGCCCTTTGTCCTAGAGCAGATGTTTTTAAAGTGGAAAAAGCGTTATGTAGGCCGTTTACCCGCTTGCTGCGGCCGTGTCATTCCTCTAGCCTTATTCGGTTCGAAGTACCAACGGGGAATGTGTTTCTACAACCGACGTTCTGGCCTCATCCTGAGGAGGCATCTCTGCCAGAATTCTTTTATTTATAGAAGGCCAGGATCAAGAAAAAAACAGAACCTAATACTTCCATCCAGAGATTTGAGCCCAAAGTTCCAACCGAACATCTAGGTGTTTCTTCCCAGGAATTAAATTGTTTTAACTGGGAACAACTTATATCTCCATTTCCGCTTGTACGAAATAGGATCTTCTAACTTAGAGCTTCGTATGTACCCGTGAACTTTGGTCTACAAGCGAAAGTGTACACTCCAAAGGATGCTATT
>JAKFHU010001254.1:0-52005 GCA_023783475.1 Daubentonia madagascariensis
CCAAATATGGCCACTACCAATTCCTCTCACCCTTGTAGGTATAAGTGGCTCTTCATATCAGAAGGCAGAGTCAATTTCCCCTCCCCTTGAATATAGGTGGGCCTTGTGAATGGCTCTGACCAATTAGAAAGTGGCAGAGGTAACATTCTGAGACTTCCAAAGTCTAGACTTCCAAGATCAAGACTGGCAGTTTCCACATTCTCTCTCTTAGAGTCCTGCTGCCACACTGTCCCAGCTAGACCAGTGAATAACTACAGGCCACATGGAGACAGCCTCTAGAGGAAGAGAGGCTCTCCTGGTCATTCTAGTCCCAACCCAGTTCCCAGGCGAATGCAGCACACAAGTGACCCCAGCCTTCAGCCCATAGAGTAGAAGAACCACCCAGCTGAGCCCAGAAAATCCACAGAATCAGAAGAAACATTAAACAGTTATTGGTGTAAGCCACTAAGTTTTGGGGTGGTACGTAATGTAGCAACAGGTAACTGAAATACCAGCTACTGAACTACTGGCGCACAGAAAACTCTTTCTATCTGGTTAATGTCTCAAGGTGAGTTCTGAGGACCTCCACTGATGTTATACAGCTCCCCAACTTCTTCCCATCTGCCTGCTCTCACCCTAGTCTAAGCCACCCCAGGCTGCCTGGGCCACCCCACTGCCTCCTGCTGGCCTCTCTGCTCCCACTCTTACCCCATACATCCAGTCTCCACAGAGAAGCCAGATTCTTCTAAAAACACAAATTCACTTCCCTTGATCAAAATTCCTACATGGCTTCCCACTGAATGTTCAGAACACAATCCAAAACTCTTCACCGACGGCAGCCCCTGTCACTCCATGACCTCCCTGCCCACCACCCCGTTCCTCTGCCATCACCTAGTCTCAGCCACATACACCAACCTTACTCCTGCCTTAGGGTCTGTACCTGGGCCTTCAGCCCTGACCCTTCTTCAGCCTGGCTATGCCCTGTGAATCAGGACTTAGTTCAAGCGCTACCACCACAGAGAGGCCACCCTGACCTCCCAGCACAGAGGGGTGCCCTTGCCCTCCACTCCACTCCCCCACAGCACTCACCTGGCATGAGTAATGTTGTTTGCTTGGCAAGCTACTATCATCTGCCTGCTCAAAGATGTCAGTTCAATAAGGGTGGGGACCTTCTCTGTCTTAATTCACTGCAGTATCTCCAGCTAGAATAGTGCTTGGCACATATTAAGTACTCAACTTACGTTTGGTGAATGACAAAGTGATGGGGGAAAAAAGCATCCCAAAGTCAAATAAGTGTGGAAAATGTTAAATGAGTTTCTTCAAACTTCTGGTTCTAAACAAATAGAGAGCTAAGTGGGCTGCTGGGTCCCATGCAAAACCCAACCTGGGAGATTCCAGATGTTGAGAGGGAAGACGGAACACAAGGCTGGGAGAAAGCCTGGAGAGGTCAAAGGGGGTCAGGTACCAGTGAAGCAGCTGAGTGGAGAGAGCAGAGAAAGACTCTGCCCCATGGATAGAGCTGGGGGCTGCCTGATTATGCCACCTACTCTCCTACACACTTCTCTGGGAGAGGTAGATCACTGCCAATCAACTCTGCCAGCCAAGCGTCAGCTGGAGGGTGATGCCAGAGCAGCACTGGAGCCTTCCTGAAGTAGAGGGCAGACCCCATTCTGGACAGCCCCTGAGCATTCCACAACCCCACGTAGCAAATGCAGAGGGAGGTAAGAAGCAGCACCTGGGCCAGAGGTCCCGGGAGTTCCCTACGAGATGAGGTTGCCTGACTGTGGAAAAAGGTAAGGATGGGACGTAGATTTGCCCAGAGCGTCCCATTTTACTAAACTTGCTGAGAGGGTCACAAGCTAGGAACCAGGCTTTTGCTCTCCCCCCCCACCCCAGGTATATACTACCAGCAAAGGTAGCTGAAAACAATGAGGGGATATAAGCTCACAGAGAAAAAAAATCAAGACTCATAAATAAGGAGTACAAGAAAGCAAAAGAAGGATAACAAACTAAACAAGCAGTACAGGAAAAGGCAGAATTAATATACCAAACAGACAAGAATCCTTTTAGAGTATAATAAATAGTCACCAGGGAAGTGCCAATCCAA
This sequence comes from Daubentonia madagascariensis, assembly GCA_023783475.1. Classification (NCBI taxonomy): domain Eukaryota; kingdom Metazoa; phylum Chordata; class Mammalia; order Primates; family Daubentoniidae; genus Daubentonia; species Daubentonia madagascariensis. Next base: position 2,087 of record JAKFHU010001254.1, read on the forward strand.
ACTACAGTGAGATTTCACTTCACACCCACTAGCATGGCTATAATCAAAAAAGACAGATAACAGTATGGAAAGGATGTGTGGAGAAATCAGTATCTTCATATGTTGCTGGTAGGAAAGTAAAATGATGCAGCCACTTTGGAAGACAATCTAGCAGTTCTTCAAAAAGCTAAACATAGAGTTACCACTTGACCCGGCAATTCTACTCCTAGATCTACATCCAAAGAAATAAAAACATATGTCCACACAAAAATTTAATATATAAATGTTCAGAGCAGATTATGTTCATGGCCAAAAGGTGGAAACAACCCAAATGTCCATCAGCTGATGAATGGGTAAACAAAACGTGGTCTATCCATACGATGGAATATTAAGCCATAAAAAGGAATGAAGTATTAATACTAACATACGCTACAATGTGGATGAATCTAGAAAATATCATACTAAGTGAAAGAAGGTGATCACAAAAGGTCACATGTTATGTGATTCCATTTATGTGAAATGTCCAGAATAGGTAAATCTACAGAGGCTGAAAGAGATCAATGGGGGTGGGGGTGGAAGTGGGGATAGGAGCAGAGGGTTGGGTAGTAAGAGCTAAAGGGGTCAGGATTTCTTTCTGGGGTTATAAAATGTTCTAAACTTGATTGTGGTTCAACTCTGAATATACTAGAAACCACCAAATTGTACACTTTAAATGGGTACATTTTAAGGTATCTGAATTGTATCTCAATAAAGCTGTTACAAAAGAAAAAGATAGTATTAAATAACTAGGCTTCAAAATAATGAAGAAGCCGGGAAACCGGAATGGGTAGCTATGAAGCATCTCGCACTCATTAGCAGATATTGAACACATGGTCACAGAAATAATATACTCAATGAGTGATGTCAGGAACAGGTCAAGGATTTCGTCAAAAGGCAATGGAAGAGAAGTAATGGTGTCAACATTCATATTAAGAGTCCAGAAGAAGAGGAAAATAATAAAGGAAAAAAATATTTAAAGATGCAATAATGAGGAATTTCCCAGATTAAAGCAGCACAGAAGAGGAATTCTGGTTTCCAATCTGGTGTATAAGGAACTTAGACATCGTTACTCCATCCTGACTAGTAAAAAAAAAAGCTAAACTGAAAAATTCACAACTCTTTTTAGATCTGTAAGAGAAATTAAGTGACAGGGTAAACTGCTGCCCCCCAAAATTGAAGGCAAACAGGTGGATACAGAGAATCCCAACATACTGGAGTAGAACCCTGTGTAGGAACCAGTACCAGGGTAGGAAAACCTGCACTGTGACTGAAGAATTGCTGGAGGCTCAATGTGGACAAGTCTGGGAGATAAAAACTCCAGGGGGTCCAGTTTTCGGGGAAGCCCAACACTTTAATAAGTTTGACCTGCAGGAGTTAGACCAGGTTCTCACAGTGAATAACAAAGAAAAATCCCCAAGTGCTTCCAGCAGGAGGAGGAAGAGAAAAGGAACCATTCTGAAATATAACATGGCATTCTGTTCTTAACAGTGCCTGCCCTCAGGAGAATTTATTTTAATACAGCCTAACCTACTGGGGTTTTATCAGAGCCTAGCCAGCCTGAAAGAAGGAAAATACCCAACTCTGTCCCCTCTAGCCATCCTATTTCACCTGAATGGGGAGAAAACTGAGAAGCACTTGTGAAGTTCACAGCCCAGAGCACAGGCTCACCAAAACACTGAGAACTACCCACAGAACTATAGAGGGTTTTCCCTCCCTGACACTCACCACCACATTACCAAAGGCCTATTTAAAACAGTTCTGCTTAGCCAGAACATCATGTTTGGCTTTCCACATAAAATTACAAGGCATACTAAAGGCAAAAAACACAGCTTGAAAGATAGAAAATATCAGAACCAGACTCAGATATGTCGGAGATGTTGCAATTACTGAACTGGGAATTTAAAATACAGGTACATCTTGGAGATATTGCGGGTTCAGTTCCAGATCACTGTAGTAAAGTGAATATTCCACGTTTAGCAGGACAAATTTTTTGGTTTCCTAGTGCATATAAAAGCTATGTTTATACTATCTGTGGTCTATTAAGTGTGCAATAGCATTATTTATAAAATACCAATGTATATACCTTAATTTAAAAATGCTTGATTGCTAAAAAAAAAAATAACTGCTAACGATCATCTGAACCTTCAGTGAGTTGTAATCTTTTTGCTGGTGGAGGGTCTTGCCTTCATGTTGATGGCTGCTGACTGATCAGGATGGTGGCTGCTGAAGGTTGGGGTGGTTGTGGCAATTTCTTAAAATAAGACAATAAGAACAATGAAGTTTGTGGCATCGATTGACTCTTCCTTTCATGAAAGACTTCTCTGTAGCATGCAATGCTGTTTGACAGCATTTTACCCACAGCAGAACTACTTTCAAAATTGGAGTCACTCCTCTTAAACCCCTGCCACTGCTTTATCAACTAATTTTATGTAATATTCTCAATCCTTTGTTGTCATTTCAACAATATTCACAGCATCTTCACCAGGAGTAACTCCATCTCAAGAAACCACTTTCTTTGCTCATTCATAAGAAGCAACTCCTCATATGTTCAAGTTTTATTGTGAGAGTGCAGTAATTCAGTCACACCTTCAGGCTCCACTTTTAACTCCCGTTCTCTTGCTATTTCCACCACATCTGCAGTGACTTCCTCCACTGAAGGCCTGAACCCCTCAAAGTCATCTATGAGGGGTGGAATCAAGTTCTTCCAAACTCCCGTGAATGTTGATATGTTGACCTCCTCCATGAAGCACAAATGTCCTTAATGGCATCTAGAATGGTGAATCCTTTTCAGAAGTTTTTCAATTTACTTTGCCCAGATCCATCAGAGGAATCAGTATCTATGGCAGCCATAGCTTCACAAAATGTATTTCTTAAATAGTAAGACCTGAAAGTCAGAATTACTCCTTAATCCATGGGCTGTAGAATGGATGTTGTCAGCAGATAAGAAAACATCAACTCCTTGTCCATCTTCATCAGAGCTCTTGGGTACCCAGGTGCATTGTCAACGAGCAGTAATATGTTAAAAGGAATCTTTTCTTCTGAGCAGTAGGTCTCAAAAGTGGGCTTAAAATTTCAGTAAACTATGCAGTAGACAGATGTGCTGTCATCCAGACTTTGTTGCTCCCTTTACAGAGCACAGGCAGAGTAGATTTAGAATAATTCTTAGGGTCCCTAGGATTTTCAGAATGGTAAATGAGCATTAGCTTCAACTGAAAGTCACCAGCTGCATTAGCCCGTAACAAGAGAGTCATCCTGTCCTTTGAAACCAGACACTGACTTCTCCTCTCTCGCTATGAAAGTCCTAGATGGTATCTTCTTCCAATAGAAGGCTGTTTTGTCCACACTGAACATCTGTTGTTTAGTGTAGCCACCTTTACCAATGATCTTAGCTAGATCTTCTGGATTGCTTGCTACAGTTTCTACATCAGCACTTGCTGCTTCACCTTGCACTTTTATGTTATGTAAACAGCTTCTTTATTTAAACCTCATGAACCAATCTAAACTAGCATCCAGCTTTTCTTCTGCACCTTCCTCCTCTCTCTCAATCTTCACAGAACTGAAGAGAGTCAGGGCCTTGCTCAGTATTACACATCCTCAAGCTCAGAGATTCTTTTCCTCAGTTGTGTCCAGTCTACTCATGAGCCCATCATCAAAGGCAATTTTTATTTCTGTTACAGTGTTTTTGATCTCTAGCATTTCTTTTTGTTCTTTCCTAGAATTTTCATCTGCAAATGCAATGTTATGGCTAGTTTGATCTTCTATCCAGAGCACTCAAATTTTCTCCATATCAGCAATAAGGCTGTTTTGCTTTCTTACTCATACATTCACCGGAGTAGCACTTTTAACCTTCAAGAACTCTTCCTTTTCATTCACAACTTGGCTAACTGGTACAAGAGGCCTATCTTTTACTCTTCCTCAGCTTTTAACATGCCTTCCTCACTAACCTTAATCATTTCTAGCTTTTGATTTAAAGTGAGAGACATGCAACTCTTCCTTTTACTTAAACACTTAGTAGACATTGCACGGTTATTAAATGACCCAATTTTAATACTGTTGTGTCTCAGGGAATAGGGACGCCCAAGAAGAGGGAGACAGACAGGGGAATGGCTGGTTGGTAGAGCAGTCAGAACACGTACAACATTGATTAAGTTCCCTGTCTCATATGGGCATGGTTCATGGCACCCCAAAAGAATTACAATAGTAACATCTAAGATCACTAATCACAGGTCACCATAACAGATATAATAATAATGAAAAAGTATGAAATACAGTGAGAATTACCAAAATGTGACACAGAGATACAAAGTGAGCACATGCTGTTGGAAAAATGGCACCAATTAGACTTACTAGTCACAGGGTTGCCACAAACCTCCAATTTGTAAAAAATGCAATGTCTGTGAAGTGCAATAAAGCACAATAGAACAAGGTATGCCTATAATTATGATTAGCATGTTAGGGGCTCTAATGGACAAAGTAGCCAGCATGTAAGAGCAGATGGACAATTTAAACAAAGAGATGAAAATTCTAGGAAAGAATAAAAAGAAATGCTAGAGATCAAAAACACTGTAACAGAAATAAAGATTGCCTTTGATGATGGGTTCATGAGTAGACTGGACACAACTGAGGAAAAGAATCTCTCAGCTTGAGGATGTGTCAATAAAAACGTCCAAAACCAAAAAGCGGAGGGAAAAAAAAAAGACAAATGAAACAGACTACCCAGAAACCGTGGGCAACTACAAAAGGTACAACATACGCATTGTGGGAATTCCAGAAGGAGAGAGAAAGGAATAGAAGAAATATTTGAAGCAATAATGACTGAGAATATTCCCAAATTAATGTCAGACACCAAACCACAAGTCCAGGAAGCTCAGAGAACACCAAGCAGGATAAATGCCACCAAGCATATAAGAAAGATACCTCTGACTAAAAGAACAGAGTTGTCAAGCAAGATAAATGAGAGCAAAAAACACTTAAAATGCACTAAATAAAGATCAAAAACAAAGAGAAAATTCTGAAAGCTTCCAGGAGATGGGAGAATAAAACAAGGAGGCCACCTACAAAGAAACAAGGATCAGATTGATATTGGGGCTCTCAGGAGCAATACTACATGTAAGATGATAATGGAGTTATAGTTTCAAAATGTTGAAGGAACAACAAAATCGCAATTTTCTATACAGCTAGGCTATCATAGAAATGCAAGAATGAAATGAAGATATTCTTAGGCATAGAGGTTTTCAAAATTAACCTCAAAAAGGCCATATTTTACAGAACTGTAAAAGTAGTCCAGCAAGAAATTAATCTAGGAAGAAACAATGAGAAGGAAGAGTGAATAGATAATTGAGTAAAGTTTCTGTCACTTAAATAAGCAACACAAAAGAAAAAAGACAGATGAGAGCATGCAAAGGTAATTTGTTGTTTGGGGGGGGTGACTACATGATGATATTAAAAAATTAATAGAGACAAACAACTGTCTTAAGTTAGGACCTACAAAACAAATAAAAACAGAATGTATAATTTTCTTTATGGTAAGGAGTCAATATCATGTAGACTATTTTCTCTGAGCACAATACAATCTGATTAGAAATAAAACTAATTACCAAAAGACGCTTAAAATTCTCATATATCTGAAAAGTAAAAATTAGAACTAAATTATTTCTAGGTTAAAGAGGAAATAATGAGAACAATTACAAAATGCTAAGTACTGACTGGTAATAAAATCACATCATTTCAAAAGTCATCAGTCATAGCTAAAGTAGTAATTATAGGGAAATTTATTGGTAGATACACTTTTCAGAAAACAAGAAAGAGTATGGACTGAATAAATGCATTTACAGCTGCACCCCTGTGTAAATACATTGAAATTTATGCTAAAATTCCACGTTAAGATGGGGTTAAACACAAGCATCTTTACTACCTCCCAAAATTCTACTAAAACTACAGAAAACGATTTAATTAGAAACAACAATAACTGCTAAACGGATGGACAAATAGTAACTGATTTAATGCCAAAATATAAAATTGGCTTTGGGTGAGGTGTGACCTGGCCCAATCTATACTGCACAATCCTGCCAAAACCAAGGTGGCAGCACCAGATTCCCCTGGAACTGGGAATAAATGGGACAGTAAAATAAGGAGCAGGAAAAAGCTGTGTGAAAAGCACAAACAAAAGTAGGGATACAGACATTTAAAAATCCCCATATCCCTCAACTCCCTGCTGCTGGGTGGCTGGCCCCCAGAACTCTGAAGCTCCTATCTCTAGAGAAAATACAACAGGGGCTCTGGGTGGGGCAGCTCAGGTAGAGCTGAGGGGTGAGCACTTTACCTGCTGAATGTTAAGGTCCCTCTTCCCTTACTTGGAAACCAGGGTTCTGACACTGGAAGACTGTTCCCTGGGGACTGACTAGCCCAAAAGGAAAGACCTAAAGGAAGTGTCAGGGGTTCTCAAGAGAGGACTCACCTAGATAATGCAGCTGGGTATAGAATTCTAGGTTCAACCTCATTTCCCTCACAATTGGAAAGCACTGCTCCACTGTCTACCTCCTTCCAGGGTTGCTGTTAAGTTGGCTCTCAACTTTACCTGATGCTGGCTTGGGATCTTGGCTTGTAAGTCAGGGTCTTTTCAGTATGTAGGTCTCAAGTTTTATTTCCCATGCAGCTTTCCTCAGGAAGCCAGTAAGAAAGTGCTCCACTAAAACAAGGGAGTAAACCTACAAAAAGGTATAGATGTGCCACAGAAAACAGGAGATGAAATTTAGAGGAGGGCACATGAATCTCTACAGAGGGGAGATCCCAGAAACACTGCCGAGTTTCACACACAAAGGGTGGCCAATCCACAGTGGACAAGTGTGAGCCAATGGGCAGACCTACTGAGGCTATCATCCCCAAGTCCCTGCTGCCACTGACCGTCTCCAAACCTAAGGAGTCATGGCCCAAAATCTCATCTGTCCTCAGCTTGTCTCAACCATGCACTGGTGAAACTCCATGCCCACTCCCTGGAACAGCTGAGGACACTCGCTCCACAAATAACTGCTTTGACCTCCTGCAAGCTGGAGGGAAGCCAAGTCAGCTCAGGCAGGAAATGCAGAGGATCTCCTTCTGCCCATATTTTTGCCACATTTCTGGTGTACACTACAGCCCTGATGCTCAGAACCTTATGTTTCCCAGGATTCCCTAATGACCTTGGCCACTGACTTGCCCAGGAGAGGATTATGAAAGCTGAAGCCAGACTGGGATTGTATTAGTTTCCTGGTGCTACAGGAACAAAGTACCACAAACTCAGTGGCTTAAAACAACAGATATTTATTGTCTCACAGATCTAGAGGCTCAAAGTCAGAAATCACTGGGCTTTCTCACAGTGGGCAGGGCTGTGCTCTCTCCGTATGCACCAGGGGAGAATTTGCTCCATGCCTTTCTCTTAGCTTCTGGCATTGCCAGCAATCCTTGGTGTCCCCGGGCTTGTAGATGGACACTAATCTCTACCTCTGTGTTCACAGGGCCTTCTCCCCTGTGTGTCCATCTCTGCATCTCTTCTCCTCTTCTTATAAAGACATCAGTCGTATTGGCTAAAGTGCCCACCCTATTGCACTGCAGCCGCAAGCTATTTTGCTTCTCACCCTACCTCAGGAGAGGCAGGGTAAAAGTAGCCCCTGGGAGGTACAAGGCCCCTTCCAAACCTTGGGGATTTCGTATACCCCACCTGGGGGACCAGAGCCTGCCACGAGCAAAACAGAATACCTAGGTAACTGGCTACTCGACACAAACTACAATCGACGACAGTGGGAACAACCCCACAGCTAAAAGTATTGCCTTCCATCTCAAGCTATTAGGGACCAGTGGATTCGTACCCTCAAGTACAATCTACCAGCTTGGAGCTCAAGCTGGGAGAACAAACTCACTATACTCCACAGGGAGGAGGTGAAGACGACAGGTCAGAGGTAACCTAAGAGTTCCACCAAACATGCTAAAATACACCTAAGGAAATCCAGACTAGTACTCTTCTCCCTGGCTCTGCCAAGGAACAATAATCAGGTGCTTCGTGACAGGGCCATAAACTAGCCCTAACACCCCCAGCTCTCGACCAAGAGGCCAGAGGAGAAAGAACCAGTGAAAGAACACAGGAACCATGAAAAATCAGAGCGAAAAGTCACCCACAAAAGAAATCATTAGTTCCTCAGCAACGGATACCAACTTAAATCAAATGGGTAGAATGACAGAAGAGGAATTTCGTTTATGCAGTATAAGAAAGCTTGATCAAATTCAAGAGAAAATTCAATCCCAGCACAAAGAAACCACAAGAAAAATGCAAGAAATGATTGAAAAATTTTTTAAAGAAATTGAAGTATTATGGAAAAATCAAACAGAAATTCTAGAAATGAAAGAGGCATTCAAGGATCTACAAAACACAGTGGAAAGCCATAAGAATAAGCTGCATCACGCAGAGGAAAGAATCTCAGAGCTGGAAGAAAACTCCTATGCGCTAAATAAATCAGTCGAAGAGAAAGAACACAAAAACAAGGGTCATGAACAAAGCATACAAGAAATATGGGATTATGTAAAGAGGCCAAACATAATAATCATTCACATCCCTGAGGGCAAAGTAGAAAATTCGCATGGGCTGGAAAATCTATTTGAAGGAATAATAGAGAAAAATTTCCATGGCCTAGCCAGAAATCTCAATATCCGAGTACAAGAAGCACATAGGACTCCTGGGAGACTAAATGTGAAAAGGCATTCACCACACCACATAATTATTAGGCTGGCCAAAGTAAATATGAAAGAGGCGCTCCTTCCAGCAGTAACGCGAAAACAGCAGGTAACCTACAAAGGGAAACCTATCAGATTAACTGCAGACTTCTCAACTGAAACCTTACAAGCCAGAAGGGACTGGAGACCCATCCTCACTCCTCTAAAACAAAATAATGGCCAACCGAGAATTCTTTATCCTGAAAAACTAAGCTTCTTATGTGAGGGAGAAATAAAGACTTTTCCAGACAAGCAATCACTGATAGAATCTGTGAAGTCCAGACCGTCCCTGCAAGAAGTGCTTAGACCTGCATCGTACACTAAGAGCACAACAGACACCGAACAGTGTAAAACTACCCAAAGCTAGAACTCCAGAACCCAGATTTTACAATGGCTCAAGAGGTAAAGCAAAACCAGAGTCTACCCAACAGGATAAACAGAAATCCACCCCAAATATCAATTCTCTCAATAAATGTGAATGGCTTGAATTGCCCATTGAAGAGACATAGGCTGGCTGAATGGATTAAAAAACATAAGCTAAGTATCTGCTGTTTCCAGGAAACGCATCTTACACACAAACACTTGTTCAGACTCAAGGTGAAAGGATGGCATACAATTTTCCAGGCAAATGGAAACCAAAAGAAATCTGGAGTAGCCATTCTTAGATATTAAAAACTTTAAAGCAACAAAAGTAAAGAAATACAAAGATGGTCACTATAATGTGGCGAAGGGAAAAATCTCACAAGACGACTTAACAATTCTAAATATTTACGCACCCAACACAGGAGTGCCCAGATACGTAAGGCAAATACTGCTTGATCTAGACGACATAATAAGTAGCAATGCCATAATAGCTGAGGACTTCAACACCCCACAGACAGAACTGGACAGATCCTCCCAACAGAAAACAAGCAAACAAACAATGGACCTAAACAGGACTCTACAACATTTGGGCCTAACAGACATCTACAGAACACTCCACCCAAAAATATACATTCTTCTCATCAGCTCATGGAACTTTCCCTAAAATTGATCACATCCTGGCCCACAAACAGATCTCAACAAATTTAAAAAAACAGAAATCATACCATGAATCTTTTCAGACCACAGCAGAATAAAATTAGAAATCAATTCCAACAGAAACACACATCTCTATCCAAAAACATGGACATTAAACAATCTATTGCTGAATGACTATAGGGGCAAGGAGGAGATTCAGATGGAAATCAAAAGATTCCTCGAACTAACTGATAGGGGGGACACAAGTTATCAAAATCTGTGGGATACAGCAAAAGCAGTCCTGAGAGGAAAACTGAACACCTTAAATGCCCACATACAGAAGACAGAAAGTTCACAAATCAGCAAACTAATGAATCATGTCAAGGAAATGGAAAAGGAAGAGCAAACCAACCCTAAAGCCAGCAGAAGAAAAGAAATAACCAAGATCAGAACAGAATTAAATGAAATTGAGAACAAAAGAACAATACAAAAGATTAATAAAATGAAAAGTTGGTTCTTTGAAAAGATAAACAAAATAGAAAAGCCACTTGCTAGGTTGACCAGAAACAGAAAGGAAAGGATTGTAATAAGGTCAATTAGAAATGAAAAAGGAGAGGTCACAACTGATATTACGGAAATAAAAGACATCATCTTCGAATACTACAAAAATCTCTATGCCCAACAACATGAAAATGTGGAGGAAATGGACAAATTCCTAGAAACACACCACCTCCCTAGGCTCAATCAGGAAGAAATAGAATTCCTAAACAAACCAATATCAAGCACTGAAATTGAAGCAGTAATAAAAAATCTTCCAACAAAAAAAAGTCCTGGATCAGATGGGTTCACACCTGAATTCTACCAAACCTACAAAGAAGTACTGGTGCCTATACTGCAGAAATTATTCCATAACATCAAGAAGGATGGAGTCCTCCCAAATTCATTCTACGAAGCCAATATCACCTTGATACCAAAGCAAGAAAAGGACACAACAAGAAAAGAAAACTACAGACCGATATCCCTTATGAATACAGATACAAAAATTCTCAATAAAATCCTAGCAATCCGAAGTCAAATGTACATCAAAAAACTAATTCATCACAATCAGGTGGGCTTCATCCCCGAGATGCAGGGATGGTTCAACATACACAAATCTATAAATGTAATTCGCCATATAAAGAAAAGCAAGAACAAAGATTATATGATCCTTTCAATAGATGCAGAAAAGGCTTTTGACAAAATTCAGCACCCTTATATAAGAACTCTTAACAATATAGGCATAGATGGCTCAGACCTCAAAATTATTAAAGCCAGATATGATTAACCCACAGCCAGTATCATACTAAATGGGGAAAAATTGAAAGTATTCCCCCTTAAAACTGCAACCAGACAAGGTTGCCCACTATCTCCACTTCTACTCAACATAGTGCTGGAAGTCCTTGCCAGAGCAATCAGACAAGAGAGAGGAATCAGGGGTGTCCAAATGGAGGCAGAAGAGATCAAACTTTCACTCTTCACCGATGATATGACATTATATCTAGAAAACACGAAAGATTCAACCAAGAGACTACTGGAATTGATAAATGAATTCAGCAAAGTCTCAGGATACAAAATTAATACACACAAATCCATAGCCTTCATATATGCTAATAACAATCAAGGTGAGAAACAAATTAAAGATGCAATACCTTTCACAATAGCACCAAAGAAAATTAAATATTTAGGAACATATCTAACTAAGGAGGTCAAAGACCTATATAGAGAGAATTATGAAACACTGAGAAAAGAAATTGCAGAGGATGTAAATAGATGGAAAGCCCTACCATGCTCTTGGATAGGCAGAGTCAACACAGTAAAAATGGCTTTGCTACCTAAATTGATTTACAGAATCAATGCAGTCCCTATCAAAATACCAACATCATTTTTTGCCGATCTAGAAAAAATAATTCTATGCTTCGTGTGGAACCAGAGAACACCCCGTCTAGCCAAAGCAATCTTAAGCAAAAAGAACAAATTGGGAGGCATCTATCTACCAGACTTCAAACTATACTACAAGGCTATAGTAACCAAAACTGCATGGTATTGGCACAAGAACAGACACGTAGACCAATGGAACAGGACTGAGAACCCAAATATAAAACCAACCTCATACAGTCACCTGATCTTTGACAAATTCCAGAAAAACCTGCACTGCGGAAAAGATTCCCTATTCAACAAATGGTGCTGGGAAAACCGGATGGCCATATGTAGAAGACTGAAACTGGACCCACACCTCTCACCTCTCACAAAAATCAACTCACAATGGATAACAGATCTAAACCTAAGACATGAAACCATAAGAATTCTCGAAGAAAACGTTGGAAAAACTCTTATGGACATTGGCCTAGGCAAAGAATTTATGAAGAAGACCCCCAAAGCAATCACAGCAACAACAAAAATAAATACATGGGACCTGATCAAATTAAAAAGCTTCTGCACAGCCAAGGAAACTATCACTAGAGTGAACAGACAACCTACAGAATGGGAGAAAATATTTGCATGCTACACCTCTGATAAAGGGCTGATAACCAGAATCTATACAGAATTTAGGAAAATCAACAAGAAAAAATCAAATAACCCTATTAAAAAATGGGCAAAGGACAGGAACAGAAACTTCTCAAAAGAAGACAGAATAATGGCCAGCAAACGTATAAAAGAGTGCTCAACTTCTCTAGTCATCAGGGAAATGCAAATCAAAACCACAAAGAGATATCACTTAACTCCAGTGAGATTGGCTCATATCAAAAAATCCCCAAACAACAAACGTTGGCGGGGATGTGGATAGGATACAGATAGGAACACTCATACACTGCTGGTGGGACTGCAAATTAGTACAACCTCTATGGAAAGTAACATGGAGATACCTCAAGGAACTAAAAGTAGAACTACCATTTAATCCAGCAATCCCACTACTGGGTATTAACCCAAAGGAAAAGACATTCTATAATAAAGACATCTGCACTCGAATACTTATAGCAGCACAATTCACAATTGCAAAGATGTGGAAACAACCCAGGTGCCCATCAATACACAAGTGGATTAATGAAATGTGGTGTATGTATACCATGGAGTATTACTCAGCAATAAAAAACAACAGTGAATTAACACATCTGGTATTATCCTGGATGGAGCTAGAGCCCATTCTTTGAAGCGAAGTATCACAAGAATGGAAAAACAAGCACCACTGGTACTCACCATCAAATTGGTACTAACCGATTAATACTTATGTCACACATGGAAATAATATTCATCAGGGGGCGGGCAGGCGGGAGGGGGGTGGAAGGGATGGGAAAACTCTCATCTAAGGGGTGTGGGGCGCACAGTTTGGGGGATGTCTATGATTGTAGCTCTGACTTGGGCAGTGCATAGGCAATATATATAACCAAAGTGTTGTACCTCCATAATATTCTGAAATAAAAAAATAAAAAATAAAAATAAAGTGCCCATCCTACTCCAGTATGAATTCATCTTAACTAATTCTATTTGCAAAGGCCCTATTTGCAAATAAGGTCACATTCACAGGTACCAGAGGTTGGGACTTCAACATATCCTTTTGGGGGACACAATTCAATCCACAACAATGACCCAAAAAGACTGTTTAGCTCTTCTTCTCTGGGAAGCTTCATCTAATAGTGGCCATTTCCTCATACAGCTAGATTTGTGCTTGCTACTCAGTTTTTTTTTTTTCTTTTATTTTTTTAATTTCAGAATATCATGGGGGTACAACACTTTGGCCATACACATTGCCCCTGTTCTGCCCGTGTCAGAGCCACAATCGTGGTCGTCCCCCAAACTGTGCTCCCCACATCCATTCAGTGAGAGTTTTTCCCATCCCTTCCACCCCCCTCCCGCCCGCCCACCCTCAGATGAATGTTATTGCCCTGTGTGATGTAAGTGTTCATCAGATAAGGAACAACAGTGAATTAACACATCTGGTATTATCCTGGTTGGAGCTACTCAGTTTTTTTAAAAGTAAAAGTATGTTGTTTAGGAATATATACATTAAAAAAGTAAAGGAATAATTAACACTAAAAGTCAAAGAGTGGCTCCCTCTGAGGGGAACAGAAGTACACACGAGGACTTCCAAGGTGTTTGTAACACTCTATTTCTTTACGCAGGAGATAGATAGATGGGCATTTATTTTATTAATCTCTCAACTATACCTGTATTTCTATGCTGCCTATTTGCATGACACATTTACAATTAAAAAATAAAGGATAGGCACTAAACAGACAAACCCACAAGAACAAAGAACAGGTGAACAGATGACTGTAACAAAAGCATATCAAGAAGTGGCAAATTACTTTTTTTTAACTTTTTAATTTTTCAAAGTCACTATGCAAATTGGTATTTTTTGGTTTTGTTTTGTTGTTTTTTTTGAGACAGAGTCTGGCTCTGTTGCCTGGGCTAGAGTGCAGTGGTGTCATCATAGCTCACTGAAACCTAAAACTCCTGGGCTCAAGCGATCCTCCAGCCTCAGCCTCCCAAGTAGCTGGGACTACAGGCACGTGCCACCATGCCCAGCTAACTTTTCTAGTATTTGTAGAGAGGGGGTCTTGCTCTTGCTCAGGCTGGTCTTGAGCTTCTAGCCTCAAGCAATCCTCCCACCTTGGCCTCCCAGAGTCAATCCTCCCACCTTGGCCTCCCAGAATGCTAGGATTATAGGCGTGAGCCACCATGCCCGGCCACAAATTACTTAACAGACCAAAGAAAGATGAAACCTAAGCTGCTGGCAAAGACAGGCCAGAAGCAGAATGATTTACAAAAAACAGCCTCAGGAAAGCTTAGCAATCAGAGGCATCAGGTACTATGGAACCTGAGAGTGGGCAGTAGGACTATGGATTGAGAGGCTCTTTAAGAGGTTAAAGCCTTCAATTACACCACTACACCAATTACACTGTCCTCATCCAGGAAATGATCTTTCCCCCCATTGGCAGAAGACTGGGCTTTCTGGAGAGGCTCAAGAGGGAGATTCTCCATATAGGTAGCCAAAGGTGGGAGTACTGTTCTGAAGACAGGGAGATTCAACAGTTTACCTACTTAATTATAGGCTTCTGGCCCCTCCCCACTTGGCTCCTAGAATGCAGGAAGATTAACACTGTACTTCCCAGGAAAGACGGGAAATAGGAGAAAAAAAGAAAATTAATAGGATCCAACTAGGGTAGGGATCTTGGCAAACTATAGCCCACAGGCCAAATTCAGCCATTGCCGGTTTAGGAAAGTTTTACTGGAACACAGCCACACCCATTCACTATGGCTGCTTTCCCATCACAACAGCAGAGTTGAGTAGTTCCAACTCAGAGCGTGTGGCCTGCAATGCCTAAAGTATTTACTATCTGCCCCTTTACAGAAAAAGTTCGCCAACCCTTGGTCTACAGGGCCCAATATCCAAATAACAAGGAAGTTCTAAAAAGAGAGAACAGAAAAAATAGAAGACAGGAAATTAAGACTTTTCAGAACTCAGGAAGGAGAGTTTCAAATTGAAAGGGCCCACACACCACATGCCCAGCACAAGGAAAGAAAGCCCCACATATGGTGTATCACTGAATAATATCAGACCTGGCAATAAAGAGAAGATCCCACTAGCGTCCACAGAAGAAGATATAAAAATGTGCAAAGACTCCAAATAGACAAGTCACAGATTAAACAACCAAGAAATATAAAAAATGTTTAACCTCACCTGTAATAAAAGTAATGTAAATAAAAAACAAGATTTTACTTTACAGCCATCTGATTAGCAAAACCTAAAGGCTGGTTGGTATTAACTACTAGCAAAGAGAGAGAAATAAGACCTGTCGCTCCTCCTAGTGAAGGGTATATGCTGGCAGTTCTGAGTGGAATTAATTGTTCCCAGGAGCATTCACAAAACTTGGGTTCCACTGACACCACAGTGATCCCCTTGCTGCTATTTCTTCATGTTGTCCCCAAACTACATAGATGTTTACACCCTTTCAGATCCTGCTCAGCACAGTATCCAGTACACTGTATGTCCTCAACAAATCTGTCAAAGCTATGACACACACCACATCTAGCTACCCTCAGAGACTGAGAGCTATAAAGAAAACTTCTAGCTATAAAGATATTACTTCTATGTTATATCTTGAATGCCCAAGGGAAAAGAAAAACCCGGTTGTATTAAGGAGCATTTATATTGAACAAATCTGAAAAATAAAGCCCAGCAATTTTTCTATTTTTCTCCCTTGCTCTTTTCTCCTCTCTCTCCAAATTACTCATGATTTTAAAAGTCACAGCATAACCGATGCTGCCTACCCTACCTCCACTCCTGTCCCCAACAGATTTAGAGCATGTGCATATTCACCTGGTATCGGTCAAGGATTCTGAAGTCCTGGCAGGTGGTTCGGTATGTGGCTTGTCCAGC
This sequence comes from Daubentonia madagascariensis, assembly GCA_023783475.1. Classification (NCBI taxonomy): domain Eukaryota; kingdom Metazoa; phylum Chordata; class Mammalia; order Primates; family Daubentoniidae; genus Daubentonia; species Daubentonia madagascariensis. The sequence goes on from JAKFHU010001254.1 coordinate 18,264, forward strand.
TGGAAGCCTAGAAACTCCTCCTTCTTTGGCTCCATAAATCCCATCAACTAACAGAAGAGCAGCATTGACAACTTGATCCAAGTCAAAAAGTGGTAATCCCCTGTCCCTTTTCGCTTGTCTGACAATCAGTTTCCGCTTCAGTCTCCGAGCTTCTGGTGTCATGGCAACAGCACTGGGACAAGCTTCCAGCCTCTTGAGAAGCAGCTTTTCCTCATAGATGCTCACGGGAGTATACTTAGGCCCTTTAGGTTTCATGTCCTTCTCTAGTTGAGGCTTCCTCTTTTCTCGAGCCCTTGTTTGCAAAGATGAGTTTGAATCTGTGTCTTCGCTGTCCATGTCCATCCTGTCGGGCTTCTCCTCCTCACTCTCTACCTCCTGCTTTATCTGTTCAGGGCCTCTGACCTTCTTTCTGCCTCCAACCACTGGCCCAGAAACTGCTGCCTCAGCACGGGGCGGGACATACTCCATCCCTGGGTCTATGACTCCATCACCTTCCATCTCATCATCATCTGTGCAGAGCATAAAACAGTGTCATCAAGACACTGGGAAAGAAGACATGCAGAGCACACAGCCCACGGCTGAAAACTTACATATTTATATCATGGCCCAAATAAAAAGCCCAAAATAAAAGCCCAAAGCAAGGGAAGTCTTACCATGAAACAAGGCTTGTGGGGGCATCACATCTGGAATCAGATCTGCTTCTGAAAGCAAGCTAGGTGTGGCAGAATGAGAGGCCGGCGTCCCGGGGGCAGAAAAATCCAGAGATGGAGAAGGAGATGGGCTTGTCAGCGGGGTGCGGTCAGAGGAGCTCAAGGATGAAAAGTCAATCACTTCTCCTTTTTCAAGAATCACATCTGGCCTGCGGCCGCGGCTTAAAAATTTTACAGGGGTAGAAGACGTGCTCCTGTCAAGAAAGCCAGCTGCTTCCTTCTGGGCTCTTCTAATGTCTTTCGCTTCCTGAGTTCGAGATCTTTTCTCTTTTAATTCCATGGCAGATTCCACAGGATTCCGACTCGCACGTTTTCTAAGTCCCTCAACAGTAATGATTGGATCTAGAGTTGGTTTTGAGGCTGCTAGAAGAGAATAAATACAGGTTGAGTAATCCCCTCTCCAAAATGCTTGGGACCAAGCATGTTTTAGATCTCAGATTTTTTCAGACTTTGGAATATTTGCATTATACTTACCAGTTGAGCATCCCAAACTCAGAAATCCAAAATCTGAAATGCTCCAATGAGATTTCCTATCCTTTGAGAGTCACATAGGCACTCAAAGAGTTTCAGATTTCGGAGCATTTTGGATTTTGAATTTTTGGATTTGGGATGCCCAACCAGTATTTAAATTTTAAAATAGCTACTCGACTTGAGTTTCACTTGCTAATTATACTGAGCCTAGTATCATGTTCAATATAGAGAAATGTTCAATGAATGCCTTAAACTGAAAGACTTAAATATCTCTTAAGGAATAAGAAGTTATGATGTATAACAAATTTAAACCATTAAATATTATATTTACCTACTGGAATTAGTAAACATTAAAAGTTTGGTAATGCTCAGCAAAAGTATGGGGAAATGGGCATTTTCATGTCTTTTAGTATGACATAAATTTTATTCCAGCTTCTTGGAGGATAATTTGGCAATACTAATCAAAATTTTGAATGAGTATGCCCTTGGATACAGCAATTCTGTTTCCAAGAATTTATCACAATTTTCACATGTACACAAATTTGTAAAACTGTAGCACTGCTTAAAATAACAACAATTTAAAAAGGTAGAAACAACCAAAATGTCTATCAATAGGGGAATGGTTTGGTAAGTTATCATACAGCCATATAATGAATGCAGTGAAATAAAATAGGGTAGATCTACATGTACAGTTATGGAAAAATGTCCAAGGTATATTGGTAAGTGGTGGGAAAATGGAGAACAAGTATTATAGTATGAGTCTATTTGTTTACGCTTTTTTTAAAAAATAAGAAAATGCTTAAATATGCAGAGATCATTTCTAAAAGAATTCATAAAAGACAATAGTGGTTACTCTGGGAAGTGAAACTGCAGCCAAGGGCAGAGAGGGGGTAACTTTCAGACTTTACACCCTTAAATACTCAATTATATTTTCAAAAATTTAAAAGTTCTTTAAAACTTTGATAAAAAACAGCTTAATGTGTGATAGTAAGGAGTTACTGTTAATTTTTTTTAAATGTGAAAGTGACATTAGGATCAGGCTGCAAAAAGGAAAGAATCCTTATCTCTTAGAAATACATACTAAAATATTTAAGAAATGTTGATGCCTGGGATTTCCTTCCAAATAATCCACGGGGAGGGATGGGTGGAAGGATCGGGAAAGTACCGGGGATGTAGATGAAAGGACACTGTCAGGAGTTAACTGTTGAAGTGAGGTGGAAGGTACATGGGAATTCATATTATTTTCTTCATCTTTGTATGGTTTTCAATTCTCATAATAAAAAGTTTAAAAATAAAAATCAGATTGAAAACACTGAACTTTTCAGATACCAAAGGAAATGTGTAAAACAAGTAACTTGATTAGGAAATGTTAAAACGTCTTTATATAATATTTATTTACAGCACAGAAAGAAAAGCATCATCAAAAAACTGTCAAACAGAATAGCTCCAGAAAGCCCTACGAGCTAGGCCTGGTAAACGCAGGAGGGTCTCTGAAGCTCCCATTTGCTTGACTCTGGTGTAACCAGCACCTTTTGTACTGTTCTCACAACAGTACCTTTCACTTTCAAAGTAGAGGCAGACAACTTCTCTCCTTCAGGTTTCATTGTTGGGGGCTTATTATGAACAAGTTTCCACCATCCTGGTTCTCCAAATTCCTGAGCACCAGAACGGAAGTACATGGGACTTCCCACACTGAGGCATCCTGCTACTGTGCTCCACCAGGTTGAAGTCTTTTTCCTAAAGAGTCCAAGAATTTAAAAATTATTGGCACTTCAATTTGATCATTATATAGAAAATACACTCTATGAATACTCTCTGTAACTCCTGGCCTGTGATATGCAATAGAACCAAGAGGCTCTGGAGTCTGCCTGGCTTCAAATCCTGGCTCTACCACCTTCCAGCTGCCCAATTTTTTCATCTGTAACATCAGGATAATAGAACTTACTTTATAGGGTTGTTATGAGAATTAAATGAAATAATACAAAGAACATAAAACACTTCTCATTGCAATCATCATGATTATGGAATTCTACAGGCTAAATTTAATTAAGTTGCTTTACATGTGAATTAAACAGAGCTCTCAAGAAATAAAGTAGACAAGAAACTTAACTCCAAGATTGGGCACCTTGTGATACCAGTTAACTATTAGCCCTGCTAAATAGCTCATTTTACCCAAGGAATCAGATGCATCTCTTAGTCTGCTCCTATCTGCCCTGATGTACTAGAGTGGTAATCAAACTACATGGTATGTTCCACAAACAGGCATATACTGCACAACAAAGTAACAAAACATGCAAAATTTCAACTATTCAGGTTCCTGTTGAAAATTCTTTCAAGGCAACTCTTCTATTTCCACCTTAAAAACATAAATCAATTACCAGAAATCCTAAAAGATATTATTTCACAAGAAAGCCAGCCTAATTGTTGGAAAATATTTCTGGGAAGGCAAAGGAAAAGCACCCTGAGAAGAAAGATGTACTAGAAGGCACAGAAAAATAAGTAAACAAACAAACTCTAATAGGCACGAGCACTCTCAGATGGGGAGAATGACACCTGGGCTTCCGTCCCCAACCTTTTGGTCCCAGAGCACTGCTCCCACATTCTCCCTTTTTCTAACCTTTCCAAACCTGCTCCTCTTGCCCAAGGGATGAGAGCAGGGTAGAAACCATTTCACCTGCTCTCTTGCCCCCACCCATCACTTGAAGATCATCCTGTCAAGGAAGGATTTTCTAATTTGGCCGTCAGGGTTCTAAGAAACACTAAGGAGAAGTGAGACGCCACATCTCCAACACAGCTGAAGTAAAACAGAGCTCGCTTATACTAGTGATTCTCAAAGTAAGATCCTGGGACCCCTGAAGCCCAAGTCTTTCAGGGGTCCATAAGATGAAAATTATTTTTATAATACCAAGACGCTGTTTGTGTTTTTCACTTTAACTCTCTTACAAGTGTGCAGAGGAGTTTTCCAGCAGCTATATGACATATGATATCCAACAGACTGAATGCAGAAGCAGATAAGAGAATCCAACTGTCTTCTAGAAGCTAGTCACTACAGAGATTTGCAAAAATAAAAAACAACAGCACTTGTCTGCGATTTTTTTTGTTTTGGAAAAAATATATCTTTTCATAAAAATATGTTAACAGGAAATGGCTCATTTTTTAAATGAATTAATATTCATAAAATTAGTTTTAATTTCTAAAATGATAAATATCAATAGCTATGCCTAACATAAACAAAAGCTATTAGGGGTCTTTGATAATGTTTAAGAGTGTAAAAGGTCCTGAGATCAAAAGGCTTAATTAAGAACCACTCTCCTTCATGTATCTTTTTTAAAATCTTTTTTCTATTTTTATTTTTTTTAGAGATGAGGTCTCGCTATGTTGCCCCGGCTGGTCTTGAACTACAGGGCTCAAGTGATCCTCCCGCCTCAGCCTCCCAAGTAGCTGGGACTACAGGTATGTGCCACTGTGCCTGGATTCTCCTTGTACCTTTTAAGAAGGTGCATGATCCGCAAGAGAAATCTCCTGTTTTGCCCAACAGACAAAGGGAGGTTGCTTTTCAGCGTCTCAAAAAGACTGACAAAGGTGGAAGCAACCCAAGTGTCCATCTCAGGATGACTAGATAAACACAATGTAGTTGTGTGTATACATACAATGGAATATTATTCAGTCTCAAAATTAAAGGAAACCCTGTCTCATGCTACAACATGAGGAAACCTCGAGGACATTATGCTGAGTGAGATGAGCCAGTCACAAAAAGACAAATACTGCATGACTCCACATACATGAGGTACCTGGAATCGTCAAAGTCACAGAAATAGAAAGTATTGAGAATGATGACTGCCTAGAACTAGGGGTAGGGGAGAACAGAGAGTTGTTTAAATTGTAGATTAAAGAGTTTCAGATCTGCAAGATGGAAAGAGTTCTGGCGATCTGTCAATCTATATTCAACAATGTGAATATACTTAACAGTCCAGCAGGCTTCAACATTTTTGGCACCAGGGACCAGTTTCATGGAAGACAATTTTTCCACGAACAGGGGTGGGGGAGAGAGGAGGAGGCAGAGCTCAGGTGGTGATGCCAGCGATGGGGAGTGAAGCTTCCCTCCCACACCCCCCACTGACCTCCTGATGTGTGCCCCAGTTCCTCAGTTTCATGGAAGGCAATTTTTCCACAGACCAATACAGGTCCTCGGCCCAGGGGTTGGGGACAGCAGCTTAACACTACTGAATTATAAACTTAAAAATGCTTAAGATGGTAAATTTTGTTCTGGAGGTGCCTTTCATAATATATATCAAAATTGTGTGTATCCTGTGACCCCTCAAATCTACTTCTAATCACAAAAATACAAAAGATGTTTGTTTACACAAGAATATTCTTCACAAGGTTGACTTAAATGGAAGAAAGGCACAAATAACCTGAATGTTCATAAAATTAACAGCCTGCTTTACAGATTTGATTGTGTCCTCCCAAAGATGTTGAAATCCTGCACTGCAGCAGGAAACCAGGTGGCAGAGAGTCACAGAGTGATTTCTAATTCTCTTTTACTCCTTTTGGTCAGATGAAGGAGGAAGTTTACTGCTTTAAATTCTTGCTAATACTTGTAACCTCCCTTTTTGACTGGAAAAAGAAAAAAGCCTCGGATTGCTTTTACATGCCATGGGATCCAGCTACAATTTAATAGCATTGTTTTCTTTTTAGTGTATTATTACTATAGTTACATTCTATTTATGGCAAATGATACGGGTTTCCCATTTACCATAATGATGAGAAGTTTCTTTTTAAAATAAATGTACTCCTTTTTAAAAAAGTGACTTGATTTAAATAGGAAGATTAAGTAAATAATAATTCAGGTGATACACTAATGTGGCCAAAAAACACTAGTTTAATGGCTAAACTACACAGACACCGAAGAGTAACTGAGTGTTAAAAAGAAAGGCTTAGCTGATTCCTCTCAGAACATGCTCTAGAAATGAACAAATGAAACAAATGAACAACTTCTGTTAAAATCCAGCAATATCCTTAAAAACAGGCAATTTTAACCAAATTTCTTCCAGAAGATAATCCACTAAAAAGAACTGCACTCAGAGACCACGAATACATTCCAAGATCTAATTTTATCAGCTTTTTCCCTTTCTTGCCCCTTATAAATGGGGTATATGAAGTTCCGTAAATAGTACTGAATCATTAAACCAGAACAGCAGATTTCCCTTCCTTATGAGAAAGAACCAGTTTTAGTGTCAATTCTTTCTCAGCACCACTAAATAACTCAGAAACTACACAACTCCTTAGGTAAAACTGTGCAGAATCTACTCCATGTTTTCTCACAAGCCTTCAGAAGGTCACCCCTGCTTCCAGCTGCCCTCGTTGTACTCTCAGCAACATAAGCAAAGCTGCAATTCCTCAGCATCTGAACAAACAGAGGCTGTGCTGAGTTCAGAGTGAGGACAGGTACGAACTTGCTCTGACCAGAAGTGGTCAGAGCCTGTCGTGTCTCCACTGACCTAATTATGCAAGATGTAAGAATCTCACACGGGACTTCAGACAGCAACTAACAATCAGAATCCCAAACAAAATTCACCAATGTAGTAGCAAACTCACTAGTTCCTAATAGCAATAAAAATCTTGTTAGATCCACATGGACCTTTAGTTAAAACATATGGTCTCAATGTCTGCGCACTGGCATCCCTAAGTCTCATGAACCAAAGCAGCAACTATGGAGGAGCACTAGCAGCAAACTCAAAGCACAGTTATGAAAACAGTAATCAATGAATAAACCAGATGCATGTGAATGTGCCTAGACTTTGCAAAGCAATATGAATAACACCAAAAATTAAAACTACTTCCAGAGTTAATAAAAACAACTACTAATAACACAAGACTCAATTAAGAGCAATCTAAATGAGTGCAGTCAGTAACTGCCATTATTTTTCTTCTCCTGACCCCCTATAAAGCATTGATTTTTTTTTTAAGAGATAGGATCTTGCTATGTTGCCCAGGCTGGCCTCAAACACTTGGGCTCAAGCGATCCTCCCCACCTCAGCCTCCTGAGTAGTTGGAACTACAGGTGTGCATCACCATGACCAGCTAAAAAGAACATCATAATCCTATCTCCTCAATTAAACAGTTACTTATCCAACTCTGCAACAGCCGCATTTAATCAAACTCTTTCTCTATTTTTTAACATTCTAAGAATCTCTTCAAAAACGTCATGCTCAGTGGAAACCAACACTATCCCCTGGAAGTGGAATGAGGGAAGTACGGACACCCACACTTTTATAGTAAGTACACACTGCCACTTTGATTTTCATAAAGTTTTTTAACTTAAAATAAAAACATTTTCTGGAGTTCAAAAATTCTTTGTAAATGTCACAATACTCTAAATCTCTAACAGGGCTACATTAGGCTGTCTCAAATCTTATATACTTCGTTCTTTAAATATTCCTTCAAGTATAATATTTTTAAAAATCATCTTACCTATTCCCTAGTAAAAAAGTCCAATGTTTCTCAATAAAAGCACAGATATCTTCTTTCCACCTGAAATAACCTTGACGTCCACTTCCTTCCAGAGACAAGTTGTACATTGCCAACATGACAACCTGAAACACAAACAAAACAAGGGCTAGGAGAACAGCATGATTAGGGATGTTAATCTTCAGGGGGGAAAAGATTGTCCTGTTTTATATTCTGAGTAGGAAAGGTAATGAACAGAGGGGACAAGGGAAGTATAACATCTTGGAATATCAGTGGTGTAGAATTTTACTTCCTTTTTTCCTTTCATCAGGTATTACTAATGCACTTAATCCTGTACAGTTGTTCTGTAGGTGTTACATAAGTAGGGCTGATGTGTGGTTGAACTGATAGTTACGACAGAGTTGCCACTCAATCAGCTGATACATAGGCACTGTCTCAAACACTGTCCCTACCCTATACAACGCAGCCCTAAATGAAGGGCTAACTACTGGCCAGCAGAAGGCCACCCGGTGCCTACTTCAGCCAGCACTTTCTGACCGATGGAGCTACCCTTTATTAAATATTTTTAAAATCACCCCTGCATATATACTTTTCAAAGGCTTTAGAGGGTAAAAACAAGATTCTCCGAATTTCAGAGCTGAAAATGTCAGACGCCATCTACTCGATGAATTAGCCATTTTTAAGGGTGGAAACATTTCTTCAAATGAAATGAGCATCAGACATGGGGCAAGGAACTGAAAGGCCTGGCTGCTCAGCCCATTCTCAGAGGGCACCAAGACACCTCCAGAGCTCAGTGTGCAAACTCCTAATCTAGTCCAACCTTGTTATTTCAAAGAGGGAGAAACTCATGGCCCCAAATGGGGAGGTATTTTCCAGAAATATAAATAACACATGCTCACTCTAAAAGACTTCAATAATACAGAAAAGAGCAAAGGAGGAAAGAAAAATCACTTGAAATCCATTAAGAAATTAATCACTTTTAGAGTTCACACCTGAATTCTAACAAACAACCTACAAAGAACTGGTGCCTATACTGCAGAAATTATTCAAAAACATCGAGAAGGATGGAATCCTCCCAAACTCATTCTACGAAGCCAATATCACCTTGATACCAAAGCCAGGAAAGGACACAACAAGAAAAGAAAACTACAGACTGATATCCCTTATGAATATAGATGCAAAAATTCTCAATAAAATCCTAGCAATCCAAAGTCAAATGTACATCAAAAAAATAATTCATCACCATCAGGTGGGCTTCATCCCCGAGATGCAGGGATGGTTCAACATACGCAAATCTATAAATGTAATTCACCATATAAACAAAAGCAAGAACAAAGATTATATGATCCTTTCAATAGATGCAGATCCTTTTGACAAAATCCAGCACCCTTTTATGATAAAAACTCTTAGTAATATAGACATAGATGGCTCACACCTCAAAATTATTAAAGCCAGATATGATTAACCCACAGCCAGTATCATCCTGAATGGGGAAAAACTGAAAGCATTCCCCCTTAAAACTGGAACCAGACAAGGTTGCCCACTATCTCCACTTCTATTCAACATAGTGTTGAAAGTCCTTGCCAGAGCAATCAGGCAAGAGGGAGGAATCAGGGGTGTCCAAACGGGGGCAGAAGAGATCAAATTTAAACTCTTCGTGAACGATATGATATTATATCTAGAAAACCCCAAAGATTCAACCAAGAGACTACTGAAATTGACAAATGAATTCAGCAAAGTCTCAGGATACAAAATCAATGCACACAAATCAATAGACTTCATATATGCCCATAACAGTCGGGCCAAGAAACAAATCAAAGTCTCAATGCCTTTCACAATAGCACCAAAGAAAATTAAATATTTAGGAACATACCTAACTAAGGAGGTGAAAGACCTATAGAGAGAGAATTACAAAACCATTTCTTTTGAGAAAAGAAATTGCAGAGGATGGAAACAGATGGAAAACCCTATCATGCTCTTGGATAAGTAGAATCAACATTGTTAAAATGTCTTTGCTACCTAAAGTGACTTGCAGAATCAATGCAGACCCTATAAAAATACCAACATCATATTTTGCTGATCTAGAAAAAATAAATCTATGCTTCATTTGGAACCAGAGAAGACCCCATCTAGCCAAAGCAATCTTAAGCAAAAAGAACAAATTGGGAGGCATCAGTCTACCAGACTTCAAACTATACTACAAGGCTATAGTAACCAAAACAGCATGGTACTGGCACAAGTCATAGACTAATGGAACAGGACTGAGAACCCAGATATAAAACCATCCTCATACTGTCATCTGATCTTTGACAAATGCGAAAAAAACATACACTAGGGAAAAGAATCCCTATTCAATAAATGGAGCTGAGAAAACTGGATAGCCACATGTAGAAGACTGAAACTAGATCCACACCTCTCACAAAAATCATCTCACGATGGATAACAGACTTAAACCTAAGACACGAAACCATAAGAATTCTAGAAGAAAATGTTGGGAAAACTCTTATGGACATTGGCCTAGGCAAAGAATTTATGAAGAAGACCCCCAAAGCAATCACAGCAGCAACAAAAATAAATAAATGGGACCTGATCAAATTAAAAAGCTTCTGCACAGCCAAGGAAACTATCACTAGAGTGAACAGACAACCTGCAGAATGGGAGAAAATATTTGCACGCTACACATCCGATAAAGGGCTGATAACCAGAATCTATACAGAACTTAGGAAAATCAACAAGAAAAAATCAAACAACTCCATTAAAAAATGGGCAAAGGACAGGAACAGAAACTTCTCAAAAGAAGACAGAATAATGGCCAGCAAACATAAAAAATTGATCAACTTCTCTAATCATCAGGGAAACGCAAATCAAAACCACAATGAGATATCACTTAATGCCAGTGAGATTGTCTTATATCAAAAAGTCCCAAAACAACAAATGTTGGCAGGGACGCGGACAGATAGGAACACTCATACACTGCTGGTGGGACTGAAAATTAGTACAACCTCTATGGAAAGTAATATGGAGATACCTCAAAGAACTAAAAGTAGAACTACCATTTGACCCAGCAGTCCCACTACTGGGTATTTACCCAAAAGATAAAAAGACATTCTACAATAAAGACATCTACACTCGAATGTTTATAGCAGCACAATTCACAATTGCAAAGATGTGGAAACAACCCAGGTGCCCATCAAAACATGAGTGGATTAATAAAATGTGGTGTATGTATACAATGGAGTATTACTCAGCAATAAAAAACAACAGTGAATTAACACATTTGGTATTATCCTAGATGGAGCTAGAGCCCATTCTTCGAAGCAAAGTATCACAAGAATGGAAAAACAAGCACCACTGGTACACACCATCAAATTGGTCCTAACTGATCAATACTTATGTCACACATGGCAATAATATTCATCAGGGGGTGGGTAGGCGGGAGGGGGGTGGAGGGGATGGGAAAACTCTCACCGCCTGGGTACGAAGCGCAGTTTGGGGGATGTCCACAATTGTTAGCTCTGACTTGGGCAGTGCATAGGCAATATATATAACCAAAGTGTTGTACCCCCATAATATCCTGAAATAAAAGGAAAAAAAAAATATTCCTGGAAAAAAATAAAATAAAACGGCCCATCATGAAGACCAAAAAAAAAAAAAATTTAATTAATCACTTTTAAAATTTCAGTGACTGCCCTTTCAGACATTTCTCCTTCATCTATATTCATAGAGATGTTTTAATTATGCAATTTTATGGAAATGGACAAAACTATAGGACCTATTCAAAACCATGTTTTCAACTTAATAAAAATCATGATTTATTTTTGGGCCAATGAAATTGAAAAGGGAGCAGAGAACCCAGAAAAGAATCCTTAAATGATCCTTATTTCTATAAGGAGCATCTGATTGTTGTTAGGAATCTAGTAAATTGCAGTTAATGCCCAACATCTGTGTTCACAGCATTAAACCCCCACCCCCACCCCCACCCCCCCCCGTCCCCCCAATGGTCCTATGGGAATACCCATGACTATGCCACACAGACAGGCGCGATAATGCTGATGCTTCTTCACTAGCCAAGTTTCAATTTCCCCCATTCTTAAACTTGAAATACTTGCAGATAGTCTACCACACAATTAACCCCATGAACAGATTTTTCAAATGTCTTTCACTTATTTTTGCATCAGGGCTACACCAGTCAACAAACATCTTCCTTTAAACAGTTAATATTCTGGTGAGTTAGTGTTTAATGGGTATAGTTTCATTTTGTGAAGCTAAAAAAAGTTCTAAGATGGACAGTGGGGATGGTTACACAACAGTGTGAATGTACTTAATGCCACTGAACTATACACTGAAAAATGGTAAATTATGTTACACATATTTCATCACAATTTTTAAAAAGTTACTCTTCAATAAATACTTTAAGAAAATTACCAGCCTGAGCAAAAGCAAGACCCCATCTCTACTAAAAATAGAAAAAGTCAGCAGGGCATGGTGGTGTGTACCTGTAGCCCCAGCTACTCGGGAGGCTGAGGCAGGAGGATCGCTTGAACCCAGAAGTTTGAGGTTGCAGTGAGCTATGATGATGCCACTGCACTCTACCCAGGGCAACACAGCAAGAGAATAGAGAAGAGAGAGAGAGAAGAGAGAGAGAGAAGAGGGGTGGGAGGGAGGGAGGAAAAACTTAAGACTGAGCTTTGCCCAGTCTCAGATTCAGAGTAGCTCAGAAACATGTGCTCATTGATAATCTCAGTGGTAGGGATTTAAGTGTCTGTTATTTTACATCCAGTACTTTCCTGTATATTTGAGATATTTCATGACTTAAGTTAAAATTCACATATTTATTTGAAAATAACTTTTCCTTTTATCACTTAATATTTACTGGGCAAACTACATACTAATATATAAAGGACTTGTTTTTCTCCTGTCCTGGAATCTGTGACCTAAAAGAATGAATTCCAGTTTAGTTTTCTGCTCTCATGCTACTAGACCAAGCTCAGCAGTAATGAAGCCAGCACTGTGGACCAGCTCAGGGCTAGCAGACACTCAGTGTCTGCTGAAGAACACCTAGAAAAATAGTGAGCACAGATCATGGTATCTTTATTTGTGACATAAGAATGAGTCCCCAGGACAAGAATGTAAAAACTCCCTATCCTTCCCAAATGCTTTTGTTTTTTTAGAGACAGGGTCTTGCTCTGTCGCCCAGACTGGTGTCAAACTCCTGGTCTCAAGCAATACTCTCACCTAAGTCTCCCAAGGTGCTGGGATTACAGGCGTGAGCCATCGAGTCCAGCCTCTTCCGAAATGTTTGATAAAGTTTCTCTTATACGTCAAACTTGTTCACAAAGGTCACCAAGAGGAAGAGGACACAGAAAGGGGGCAGGAAGGGGCCTTTCAGTCAGGAGACCAGACCTCTTTACCATGGGTATTTTATAATACAAACAAAATATTATTTTTGTTACAAGCATTTCTACTTATTACTCAGGTAAATCAACACATACAAAGTTTAAAAAGACAGAAAACCCACACTCCAATACACTATTTGGAGACATCAATGGAATCTATTCAAGACAAACTGATTCTTTTTCAGGTCTTCAAAAGATGGGCTTTTTCAGATGCAACTAGAAACATTGGTCAGCAGTTTGCCAAGAACCAGACGTGTGTGATCTAAGTTATCACTTCATCCTACCAGGTTATTATTCACCATCTGTATGTCTTTTGGAAGTGACAAAATAGTTTGGAAGTGACAAAATAGTTTGCAAGTTATGCTAGTCTAATTAAATATGCAAATTGAGCCAATATACACATTCTGAGTGATATAGGCAAATACCAACTTTTCTTTAAAAAAGAACCTCTTAAAGAAAACTCAAATTCTTGAAAATAACAACTTTTACATATTTGCTCTTCTTCCATTTTACAGCTTTTATGAGAAATTACTTGCAGGCCAAATACAAATCTGCCTGTGTGCACCTATAACAATAATCTATTAATATTAATGTGAACTTGCCCAGACACAGTATCCATGTACACTTTGAGATAAATATCCCAATTATAACATTAAGACTATATCCTCAATACACACCTTCCTTCATTTTCTACTCAAATGATTTCAGACAAGTCAAAAAAGGGTTCCTAAATTCACCACTGACAGATTTCATTAGATGTCCTAATAAAGCACTGATAATTAAGATAATAGTCTAAGGCTGCTAAAGCAACTACAGTTTACAAGGAACACCATAAGCGACTCACATGGTACAATCTAAAATCTTTCTCATTACCCTGTTTATTTCCTTCAAAGCAAAAAGTGCTATGGATAATTATCTTATTTATCTGTTTATTATCTGAAATAAATGTTGAATGTCAGCTGCCTTGGGGCAGGGGCCTTAGCTGTCTCCTTCACCACAATAGTCTCCAGGCCTAGAATAGCACCTGGTTCATTACAGGCACTCAGTATTTGTTCAATGAATGAACATAAAAACTGAGTAATATACAATTCATTTGTTTTTTGAGCTTAAAAAGTATACATACATTGGTGCCTCATTATACATATTACACATTATACATATTAATATAAAAACAAAATAAAAAAAATTTAATACAACCTGGAGATCAGTAAAAAGCTATTGTTTAGGCGACAGTCGGCTTAGATTAGGGTGTTGGTATTGGAGATGGTTAAAAGCGAACATAGTATTTATCAAACAAAAAATATTCAAACATCTCTGAGATCAAATGCAGAAAAGCTGGGTTATGTCAGTTTTTGCAATCAGTCATAGTACTTCTTCCAAATCTATTTTCAATGTAGCCATCTTTACATTTCAAAAAATGGTTTTACTGTTCTAAAAAATGGCTGCCAAAAAATGTGAACTTCATTTTCAATTATAATCAAAGCTTGGTATTACATATAAATGAAATCATGTGAGATTTTCAAGAATCTCAAACCCAATTCACTAAGTTAGCAGTGAGTATTTATCATCAAGAACTCTTTTCTCCACATACTCAATATCCAGTTTTCATTGTGAAATAAAAAGTGCCTCTCAAAACAATGCGAAAGCTCGTAAGTTTCTCACTCTAGATATTCATTCCAACAAATCCCTTGGAGGACCACCCTCATGAACTCTAGGGAAGAGCTTTTTACTCACTTGCTGCCATGTCAGCTTCAGCCTTTCATACTGCTCCTTGCCATCTGCCGAGCAATCGCAACAAGTAAACCTAAAAAAATTATCACCCTTAAGGTAACTGAGCTGTTCCCTCAGCTGACCTAGGAGAAAAACAAAAAGTCACATCATAGGTATCTAGAGTAGTGGTAACCCAAAGATTTAATCAGTTTATCAACTAGATTTTCCAAGTTTCCCATGCTGTATTTTTTTTTTTTCAGCCAACCCACGTAGCAGGCCTGTGGTAAGGAAGGGAGTAAAGATTTTTATTCTTCTAGCAGCAAGCATATGCCCACTAGGATCTGTGGTTCTTTAACTCTTAGGAGAAAGGTCCTGGAAAAGTAGGTATTATTGCCCTAACTGGATTTTCCAGCTGTCACATTCCTGACTCCTACAGGCAGGTCTCTTCACACATTCTTTCAAATATCTGAGCTCCTACCACGTGCATGCACTGGGCTAGGAACGGGGAATGCAACTTTCAAGACAGACTCTCACAGGCTTACAAGAAAATAGGTAATCACAACAGCAGAGCAATTCTCCATCCTCACTCTCCATCAGAATCACCCAAGGAGTAGCTGTTTGTTTTCTTAATATGCCTGGGTCTACCCTAGACGAAATGAATCAATCTCTCAAGCAGGGCCTAGGCCTCCGCATTTTTTAAGTTGCCCAGGTGATGCTGATGCTCTGTGAGGCATGAAAACCACAGGAGTAGAATGAAATGTGTACCACAGGGCAGTGTGAGGGCACATAAAAGGAGTGCCCAACCTATATTAGGAAGATGGGGGGCCGGAGTAGAAATTTGCCAGGTGAAGAGGGTGCCTGTGTGTATGGAGGAGGGCACAGAGGCTGTAGAGATGCACATTCCAGAGAGAAAACAAAAATGTGCTATGTCCTAGGGATAAGAAAGAATTGCTTATGGAGATAAAAAGTTCACCCTTACTGCAAAGTTGTCTGTATGGGTATAGAAATGGCTAAAGTTAGCAGGGGCTTGACCACAAAGGGAGGTTTATAATTTATCCTGGGAGGACAAAGGAAAAACTAGGAGATGTTCAGGCAGAACCCAGAATTAACAAGCAGAAAGACACAGCTCAGAAGCAAAAACCAGCTAATTAGTAAATTCTAGGTTTGTTGTCTGTGAAAATGTTACTAGTAATTTGAATAGTTGAACCCCTTTTAACAAAAAGATTTCCACATACCAGAAAATGACCCATTTCACAGTAGTATATAAATAAATTTCTCTTAGTTACAGTATCTATTACACAAAGCATTCCTTGAGTACTAATATGTCCTTACTAGTCTCTTACCTAATGGAAAAATCCTGTTTCGGTATGAATCCTATGGCGCCTGGCAAGCCATGCTCCTCAAGAGCCAGAAAGCTAGCAGTTGAAAATATCAAGACTGAGGCAATCAGGGAGCCTGTGTGTATGGGTCCCTTGCCAGCAGATGAAGGGGACCAGCAACAAAGAAAAAAGACTGGTCCTGGAAAGGGCACAAAACCCCTTCAATCTGCTAACTCTGACTTCACTGCAGTATAAACAGCAGTTTTCCATGTACATTAAATATTAAGAGTAATTTTTATGAACTTGAACATTAATTCTATACTGAGACTAGAATTTGGCCCCAAATCTACAATATGATCATGTTAGAAAAATGTGGCTAATTCTTTAAGTAACACAGGATTTCCAATTTTCTTATTTTTATTGAGTTACCATCAACAATGTTAATTTAACAACCTGATAGATGTTGACAACAACTTTTATTAGTACAAATGTGTCTATGTTTTATATAAATTTATAGTTGATCAACTAAATAATAAATATAATTAGCCTTTTATTTAGGTCTATTTTACATTCATCTTTCTTTCACAGGTTACAAAAACAAATCTTCACACAGGAATTGACAAATCAAAGGAATTGAGAAGCTCCTTACCGGCCGGTATCCATTTTTGGCACTTGTCACAGAAGTAAGACAGCTGCTCCTCCATCCACGACACATCTCCTTCATCACTGTTGAGGGAATCCCCACTCTGATCATGAGATAAGTCCACTGATGCCTGATCCTCCGATTCAACAATCAGGAGAGTCTCTCCCTCCACTTCCCCCTCCTCCAGCCCTTCCGAGGTAGATGTTCTTGTGGCTTCATCATCGTGCTGACTTCTCAAACTACTCAGGTGGATGTTACTATCCATCCCTTCCTTCTCACAAGCTCAGAAGCGTTTTTCAGTAACAATCCTAAGCTCTGAACACTGAATTTAAAGGGGCTTCTACCAGGATCACACAGACAGAAACTCTTCAGAAGAGTGTCTGCCCACACATCTTTACTTAGACACAGGGGACTTATAAAGCAGTAATTTAGAATATATGATCCACTGTCCTTTATCTGATCAAGTTTTAAAGGACAGTAACAAAAAAAAAAGTCAAGATATCACACTAAGCTATTCTTCACCAACACACACACACACACACACACACACACACACAGAGTGTTGTCTGTCTCACTGATATTTTGCATTCAAGTCATGTTTTTTGAGGTCCTTTTGCCAGTAACATCTTCTCTCTTTCTGCTTCAAGTTGCTCAGTCAAAATAATCTGTTCTTCCAAAAGACGAATGTTTTCTTTTTTCCGATTTTGCCTCTCAATGTCTCTGATCACTCCCTCACGAAGCCTCTAAAAACGTAAGAAACAGATTTCAGTCACACCCAGAACAGGTGCTTCCCATCCTTGTGCCATTCAAATTCAAATAACAGTGTCACCAAAATACACTTAAAACTTTCAGATTCTAAATACCCAATTACTATTTTAACTGTCTGTACAAATGTAAAATGTAATAAAATGTAATAAAGCAATCAAATAAATTTGATAGTGTACAGTTATTACTGAAATGACTTCTTACCATATTTTAAGACATTCCTGAACATTTAGTACAGAAAATTTAGTAGGAAATAGCAAAAACAAAAAGCTGGCACTATGTTCAATTTTAAAAGTTTAATTGATACTTGACACTTTAAAAACTTGACACAGCCAAGCATGGTGGCTTCTGCCTATAGTCCTGTAGTTCCAGTTACTCGGGAGGCTGAGGTAGGAGGATGACTTGAGGCCAGCTTGTGACCAGCCTGGGCGATATAGTGAGACCTCATCTCAAAAATAAAGTAATTAATTAATAATAAAATAAAATAAAAACTTGATGAGTTACTACGGCAGCACTGTGAACTACTCTCCTGTTAGCAATTATACTAGCTGAACAATAAACATCAAGGGGGGGGGAAAGTAGATTACTAAAATCTGAACAAATTGTTAAGGATACAGGAAAGAACCTGGCTTCTTCTAGGATGTAAAGTGAAAAAGTAAAAATCATACAAAATTATTAATCAACTATACAACAGAGGCTGGGCACTGTAGCTCAGGCCTGTAATCCCAACATTTTGGGAGGCTGAGGTGGGAGGATGACTTGAGCCCAGGAGTCTGAGACCAGCCTGGGCAACATAGCAAGACCCCTTCTCTACAAAAAATTTTAAAATTAATCAGGCACGGTGGCATAGTCCTGTACTCCCAGCTACTCAGGAGGCTAAGGCAGGAGGATCACTTGAGCCCAGGGGCTCAAGGTTGCAGTGAGCTATGATCACGAATACAGCAAAACCCTGTCTCTTAAAAAAAAAAAAAAAATTACATAACACACAGAGAGAGAAAAAAAAGAATGCTGCTTCCAGAAGGTAATAAAAAGAAGACCCATCAATGGTAGTTACCTTGATAAGCACTAAAAAAACAAGTAGAGAATTCCAGAACGTAGACCTGGCACCTAAGATGAGACTTCTAAAAGCATCAATTCAGTCATTACTAATAACTAACATTTATAGTTTATAGCTCACAAAACACTCTAATAAGTTTTTTAATAGTAGCCTTATGAGGTAGAATGGATGAGGGTAGGGCCCCACGGCCTGGGTATGTTTGGTTTTCTAAAAATTATTGTATCTATTTTTAAAAACTCACCTAGTACCTACTTGCTGGACCTCCTGCAGGCCTACAGCTTCACTCACTATTACGAGGGAGTTAGGAAATTTAAGAGTCCTGGGACTGATAACTGAAACCCAACTTTCTTGAACCCTGCACCCTTGGCAAGATCCCCAATGAGACAAACATGGAGGTGCTTATTCCCTTCCCCTCACCCCTCAGGTCCTGTGCTCCTTACACACTGACATACCTACATACCCCCATACACGAAGCCCACGCCATCCACTGGAGTCATTCCTTCCACACCTGCCTCCCAGATCCTACCCTTCCTTCTCAGAGACATTAGCATACGCTTAGGATCTTGCTTTCCATCCCATCATTTGAGATCTTCCTCCAGGTTTCAAAGTCTACGCTGATTGCCTCACACGTCCTTCCTGTGACTTCTACTTAACTACCTTACTAACCACTCCCCTTACTAGCTACTCAACGGCCTCCCTTACTAACTTCCAAAGACCTCTTCACAACTCTAACACCTAGAACCTGGCTCCTCATATAGTACTACTTGATTTTTGCAGGGTTACTGTGAGGATTAAAGATGATGTGTATAAAGTGCTTAATATAGTACTTGGCATATAGAAGACAGGAAACAATAGTTATTTAATTTCTTGCTGCCTTCAACTTTCTGACACACCCACCCTGCCAATCACATTTGTCCTATTTCCCGTTGCTAGAATGTAAGCCCCTAATGAAGGACTGGATGTAATATAAACCCAGGTGATTCTGGTCAATCTTTTCTTTATCTCTAACTTCCAAATAACCACTTTCCCAGTCTTTAACACAGAGGTTCTCAACCCTGGCTGTGTGTTAAAATCCTCTGGGTCGCTTTTAAAACATACCTACATCGGGCCCCCACCCCCAAAAGACTCAGGCTTAATTTGTATGGGGTGGGGGGCAAGGCTTAGTCACACAGCAAAAACTTCCCAGGAACATCTGATGAGTGGCTAGGGTTCAGAACCAAGCTCTAACCCATCCCTACTGATTCTCTTCAAACATCACTGACTTTACTGACCTCAAAACTACATCTGACATTCCATCCTCTACTCCATCTCAAGTTTTCTCGGGATCACCATCTTTTCCTTTTCCTCCTAAGAAGGGGACGTCTCCAGCCCTCTATTCCAAAAGCTACCCTCTTAGAACCATACTTTAAACCCAGATCTCTAATCTCTTCTCTGCTCTTTCATCAGTCACTCCATCCTCCTCCTCAAAATTCTTGTATCGTCACATGCTTCCTTTCCTCAGATTTCCACAGACTGGGAACACCCAGGACAAAGACCTCATCTGCTTCATCTCTGTATACCAAACATATAGCACAGCCCAAAGCTCTGGACAGGCAAACCAAGAAAAGACTGTTTATTCTTCATTCATCCACTTCATTATTTCCACCCTTGGCAAACTAGGTTCAACCCCAACAACTGTCAAGGTGTTCTCTGAAAGCTCACCAACGACCTACTTGCCCGTTCTCACTCAACATTCAGCACTGCTGTGAATCATTTATAGACTCTACAGCGGCTGTGTTTCTGTATCTTTGTATTCCCAAAGTACCTAGTGAGGTACCGGGCATACAGTGGGCATTAAACGTTTGCCAACTTGAATAAAAAAGAAAATATGAACTGGGAGAGACAGAATAGACAGTCACTGATCAGTGAGTCACGGATATTTCCAGAAATAAAAGTAGCAAAAAGAAAATGTGGAGGCTGGTATCGTTTCCGGAGTCTACAGTTCCATAGCAAACTGTTCATTTAAACAAAAAACACAAATACCTCGCCAAATTACCTTGCTCAAAAGCACGGAAGGTGAGGACAGGGGCGCCTCCTTTACCACGGGATAAAATCATTAGCACTCGAACACATTAGGCTTTAGCCCCAACCTTGGGCCTGGGGGTGGCGAGGACGCCAGTAACATGCTGAAGGCACCCCAAGGAAAACCCTTCCCCGCCTTCTATTAACACTTTCTAGTGGCCCAAGTGAGATGCTGAAAAGTCGGCTTCATTACAAGCCAGCTGTGACTTGAGAGCAGAATCGCTGGGCACCCCAAGAGCGTGCGTTCGCGGGAGCAAGGCCCGTTCCGCACGGGGGTCCCAGCCGCTAGCAGACGGGTCACCTTGGCCCTCCAGGCTGCGCAGGCCGCGGGGAGCTGCGGCGCCCGGGCCGAGCTGGGCGGCAGCCGCGCCGCAGTCACAAATGCGTGGGGGTGGCGGGGCCACGCAGTCGCGGGGCAGAAGAGAGGCTGACGAGAAAAGACACGAGGAGGAGCGGGCGAACCACGCGGACAGGGACCACGGGAGGCCCGAGGCCACCGCGGGGCGCGGGCCGGGAGGAGACGGTCATGTGACACCCACCTGCTGGTCCTGCCGCTGCTTCAGATGCACGCCGGCCACCGTGGCCGCCGTCAGCAGCACCGAGAGGCCCAGCACCGCCTTCGAACTCCTCGACATCCCCGCGCCGGCCACCGCGGCCTTTTCCGCCCGCCAGCCCGCGGCGCCCGGGCCACCGCTGAGGGCGCGTCGCGGTTCGGGCCAGGCTCGACCCCTCGAGCGCGGAGCCCCAGCCGTCGCGTGTGCCGCCCGCCGCCGCCAGGCGTGAGCAATCGAGCGCCGAGCATCGAGCACCGCCCCTGCTCTGCGGGCGGCAGAGTTAAAGCACCCCAGTTCTAATTGTAGACAGCTCCGGGCTGAGGGAGCCCCAGCACCTTGCCAGGGCAGGGGCTTCCACGCCTGAGCAACTTAGTCTCGCCCCCACCCGCGCTCCGGCGGCAGGGGATGTCCTGAAGGGCCGGCATTCCCACCCGGGTACCGTGCTGACCCCCTCCCACACCCGACGCTTTGCCCAACGCCCGCTTCTCCCAAACGCAGCCCCTCATTGCCCATTTGGCGGGGCAGGTGCCACCAGGAGATCGCCTAGTTGGGCAGCTTCAGAGACGCGGGTGGAGTCCTCCTGCGGTTTTTGCTTGAGGACCCGTACTTGGTAGACGCGGTCACTTGCTTTCACCTCGACGCTCTGGGACGACTGGTCAGGCTCTGATTTTTCTAAAACTCAAAAATAACAACTGACTCAGCGCTTTTCCTGTCAGGAGACAAGGAGGTGTTGCTGTCCTTTTAGTTGACTCTTTAGCCAGAAGGCTTTTCGATTTTTATTTGACAGACAGGAAATTTGCCCTTCCCCTTTCATTGCCCCTGTAATCTTTTCAGATCAGTTTTACACCCTTGGAGCCTCACTTTCCGTGCCAGTAATACAAGATTCCATATGCCCACATTGCTAGGAAAAGGAATGATAGAATGAAGTAGTGCGTTGGGAATAGCATAAGGAATTGTGCAGGGCATCATTTTCACGTATCCCTGGGTAGAAAGAGGCATGGGCTCCCAGAAACTTTTAAGTATCTGATAGAGCAGCCAATCAAGAGAACGATCCTGCGATCGTTCTTTCCCTCGGGAATCCACAAAGAACTAGCTTCTCCTGTGGAAACAGCTATAGACGATATTGATTAGGGATAGGTCTTGGTTAGCCTCACCCAACGGCTTCTCCAACGTTCATCACTGTTCATAACACTTTGCTATTCCAGTTTCTGATATGTGAATATAAATGACATGAGGCTAATATTGCCCTTAAGAAATGTAATAAATAAAAATAAACAGGTACTTTTTTCAAATGTCATTTTGTCAGCAGCATTTTTTGCAGCCTGGGGAGAATGTACCATTGAATTGGAAAATAAGAGTTCCTGCTCTAATGAAGTTTCAAGTAAGCAGCAATTTAATTTGGGGTGTATTTGCTTATTTCTCTAAAGAAATAAAATTATATTAGACTTCTTTTTACCTGTGGTAAACCCTAGATATTTTTTCCCTGTAAATCGGTGGTCCTTCAACAGAGCTGCATGTCCTTAGAATGCACATCAGGGAGTTCCATGGGCCTTTTATTCTATTGTGACTAATTTTTCAACTTGTCTTTTTTTTTTCTGCAGACTTCCTCCGTGGCTATCAACTTGTCTTTTTGAACTGCACTCCACTTTTTAAAAATCCCTTATGTGTTAATTGTGTCAAATAAAAGAGTGGATTATCTGTTTGAGTATTTATAAAGCTAAGCAGCATGTTTGTGTGATTATTGTCACATAAATTACTGAGTTGTGAGAGAGTGACTGCATACTATCAAAGATTGAAAAGTAACTATTTTTTTCCATTAGATTAATTTCCTTCTAGCCTAAGTACATTTATAAGCATGTGCAATGTGTTTGAATAAAAGCAGTACCCTGGGGCAACTTGAAGAGTTTCTACTAGTGAATATATTTTCCAGAAGGAAACTCCAGACTTGCTGATCACCTCTTTTCTGGTGTTGGTTACATTCATTCTTTCTGATGCATTTTGCTTTAGTTTTTGTTAAGGCTGTAAGTTCTGTGTCTAGATTGTTCTTCTTTTTCTTCTTTTTTTTGCATGTAGATGTCCAGTTGTTCCAGCATCATTAGTTGCAAAGACACTCTTTGCTCCTTTGTCAAAAGTCAGTTGACTATGTTTAGGTGGGTCTATTTCTGGGCTTCCTTTTCTGTTCCATTGATCTATTTGTCTACTCTTTCACCAATACTACACCGTCTTGGTTACTGCAGACTTATAGTAAGTCTTGAAGTCAGACATGTCTGTCCTCCAACTTTGTTTTCTCCTTCAGTATTAAGCTGGCTATCCTGGGTCTTTTGCCTCTCCATATAAACTTTAGAATCAGTTTGTTGATACCTACGAAATAACTTGCTGGGATTTTGATTGGAACTGTACCGATTCTATAGGTCAAGTGGGGAAGAGCTGATATCCTGACAATATTGAGTCTTTTTAGCCACAAGCATGGAATTTCTCTCCATTTATTTACTTCTTTGATTTCTTTCATTACAGTTATGTAGTTTTCCCCATATATATCTTACACATATTTTGTTATATTTTTACCTATTTTATATTTTAGGGTGCTCATGTAAATAGTATTGTGTTTTTAATTTCAGATTCCACTTGTTCATTGCTGGTACATAGGAAAGGGATTGACTTTTGTATATTAACCTTGTATCCTGCAACCTGGTTGTGAAAGCTTATTAGTTCCAGTTTTTTGGGTTATTCTTTCAGATTTTCTATATAAACAGCCATATCATCTGCTAACAAAGACTTCATATGTCTTTCTTCACAATCTGTATATGATTTATTTTGTTTTCTTGTCTTGTTGCAATAGCTAGGACTTCCAGTGTGATGCGGAAGAAGAGTGCTGAGAGGGGACGCCTTTGCCTTGCTCCTGATCCTAGTGGGAAAGCTTCCAGTTTCTCACCATCACGTGTGATGTTAATGCAGGGCTTTGTGGATATTCTTCATCAAGTTGAGAAAGTTCCCTCTATCCCTAGTTCACTGAGAGTTTTTATCACAAATGGGTGTTGCATTTTGTCAAATGCTTTTTCTGCATCTACTAATCTGTGGTTTTTCTTTTCTAATCTGTTGATGAGATGGATTACATTAATTGGTTTTCAAATGTTAGACCAACTTTGAATACCTAAAATAAATCACACTTAGTTGTGATATATAATTCTTTTCATATATCGCTGGAGTTGATTAACTAGTATTTTGCTGAAAATTTTGTAACTATGATTATGAGAGATATTAGTCTGTAGTTTTCTTTTCTTATAATGTCTTTGTCTGGTTTGGGTATTAGGGTGATGTTGACCTCATAGACTGAGTTAGGAAGTCATTAGCTTCTATCTTCTGAAAGAGATCGTAGAGAATTGTTAGAATTTCTTCCTTACATGTTCAGTAGAATTCACCAGTGAACCCATCTGGGCCTGGGGCTTTCTGTTTTGGATGGTTGTTAATTATTGACTCAATTTCTTTAAGATATATGTAGGCCTATTCAGATTGTCTATTTCTTTTGATGTGAGTTTTGACAGAGTGTGTCTTTTATTGAATTGGTCCATTTCATCTAGGTTATCAAATTTATGGGCATAGAATTTTTCACAGTATTCTTTTATTATCCTTTTAGTGTCCACGGGATCTGTAGTGATGTTCCCTTTTTCATTTCTGATATTAGTAACTTGTGTCCTTTTTTTTTTTTCATAGTTAGCCTGGAAAGAGTCTTATCAATTTTATTTATCTTCTCAAAAACCAGCTTTTAGTACTATTGATATTTTCTATTGATTTCCTGTTTTCAATTTCTTGGATTTCTGCCCTAATTTTTATTATTTCTTTCTTTCTGCTTACTTTGGATTTAATTTACTCTTCTTTTTTAATTTCTTGAGGTGGAAACTTAGATGATCGATTTTTGATCTTCCTTCTTTTCTAATATATGCATTTAGCTATAAATTTCCCTCTAAGCACTGCTTTTGCCACATCCCATAAGTATTGATAAGTGGTATTTTCATTTTTATTTAGTTCAAAATATTTTAAAATTTCTCTTTCAATTTCTTCTTTGATCCATGTGTTATTTAGAAGTGGGTTATTTAACCTCCACATATTTGGATATTTCTAGTTATGCTTTTTGTTATTGATTTCTAGTTTAGTTCCATTGGGACTAAGAATAGACATTGTATGATTTCTATTCCTTTAAATTTGTCAAGGTGTATTTCATGGTTCAGAATGTGGTCCCTATCTTGGTGAACATTCCATGTGAGCTTGAGAGAATGTGTACTCTGCTGTAGTTGGATGAAGTAGTCTATAGTTATGAATTATATCCAGTTGATTGATGGTGTTGTTGAGTTCACCTATGTCCTTACTGGTTTTCTGTCTGCTGGATCTATCCATTTCTGATAGAGGGATGTTGAAGTCTCCAACTATAATAGTGAATTCATCTATTTCTCTTTGCAGTTCTATCAATTTTTGCCTCATGTAGTTTGATGCTCTATTGTTAGGTGCATACACATTCAGTATTATTATGTCTTCTTGGAGAACTGATCCTGTCATCATTATTTAACGCCCCTCTTTATCCTTGATAAATTTTCTTGCTTTGAAGTCTGCTCTGTCTGAAGTTAATATAGTTACTCCTTACTTACTTACTTATTTATTTATTTATTTATTTATTTTAGAGACAGGGTCTCACTATGCTGCCCAGACTAGACTTGAACTCCTGGGCTCAAGCAATCCTCTCACTTCAGCCTCCCAAGTATCTGGGACTATGGATATGCACACAGTGCCTGGCTCCCTCCTTTATTTTGATTAGTTTTAGCATGGTATATCTTTCTCCATTAATTTACTTTTAATCTCTATGTGTCTTTATATTTGAAGTGGGTTTCGTGTAGACAACAAATAGTTAGGTCATGTTTTTTGATACAATCTGATAATCTTTGCCTTTTAGTTGATGCATTTATACCATTGAATTCAAAGTGATTATTTATATAGTGAGACTAATATCTACAATATTTGCTTTTGTTTTCTATATGTTGCCATTGCTCTTTTTCCTATATTTGTCTTCCACTCTTTCTATTCTTTTTCTGGTCTTATTGAGCATTTGATATGATTCCATTTTCTCTCCTTTCATAGCATATCAGTTATACTTCTCTATTTTTTTTTTTACCTTTTTTAATGATTGTCCTAGAGTCTGCAATATATATTGACAACTAATACAAGCCCAATTTTAAATAACACTATACCACTTCACCAGTAATATGAATAACTTGGAATAACAAAATAATCCTAATTCCTCCTTCCCATCACTTATATCATTGTTGTCATGCATTTCACTTCTATATAGGCATACATAAGCATACATAAGCATACACACAGACACACACACATGAGATATACCCATAAAAATACATAATCAGATCTATTGTTGCTACTATTATTTTGAACAAACTGCTATCTGTTAGGTCAATCAAGAATAAGAAAAATAAAACTTTTCATTTTACTTTCATTTATTCCTTTTTCAATACACTTCCTTTCTTTATGTAGATCAGATTTCCTGACATATTTTATTTTCCTTGTCTCTAAAGATCTTTTTTAAACATTTCTTCCAAGGCAAGTCTACTGGCAACAAATTACCTCAATTTTTCTTCATCTGAGAAAGTATTTCTCCTTCACTTTTAAAGGATAGTTTTGCAGGATATAGAATTCTAGGTGGTGGCATTTCCTATCAGCACTTTAAATAATTCACTCTACTCTCTTCTTGCTTGCATGTTTTCTGAGGAGAAGTTGGATATAATTCTTATCTTTGCTCCTCCATAGATGGGTGTCATTTCCCTCTGGCTGCTTTTAGGATTTCTTATTTTCAATTTTCAGTAGTTTGAAAATGATATGCCTAGGTGTTATTTTTTGTTTTGTATTGTTTGTTTTCTTTTTGTTTTGGCATTTATCCTGCTTGGTGTTCTCTGAGTTTCCCAGATGTGTGCTTTGGTGTCTGACATTAATTTGGGTGAAATTCTCAGTTATTATTTTTTTAGATATTTCTTCCATTCCTTTTTCTCTTTCTTCTCCTTCTGCTATTTCCCTTGCACATATGTTATATCTTTTGTAATTGTCCCACAGTTCTTGGATATTCTGTTCTGTTTTTTCAGGCTTTATTCTCTTTGCTTTTCACTTTGGGA
The DNA here is from genome assembly GCA_023783475.1 of Daubentonia madagascariensis. Taxonomy (NCBI): domain Eukaryota; kingdom Metazoa; phylum Chordata; class Mammalia; order Primates; family Daubentoniidae; genus Daubentonia; species Daubentonia madagascariensis. The sequence continues at coordinate 45,591 of JAKFHU010001254.1, forward strand.
GATTTCTATTGATGCACCCTCAATCTCAGAGATTCTTTCCCCAGTAATGTTCAGTCTACTAATAAGCCCATATCAAGGGCATTCTTCATTTCATTTCTTTTTGTTTTTTTCAAGACAGAGTCTCACTTGGTTGCCCCAGCTACAGTGCAGTGGTGTGATCATAGCTCACAGAAACCTCAAACTCCTGGGCTCAAGTGATCCTCCTGCCTCAGCCTCATGAGTAGCTGCGACTACAGGTTCATGCCATGATGTGTGGCTAATTTTTCTATTTTTAGTAGAGACGGGGTCTCACTCTTGCTCAGGCTGGTCTTGGACTCCTGAGCTCAAGAAATCCTCCCACCTTAGCCTCCCAAAGTGATAGGATTACAGGTGTGAGCCACCATGCCCGGCCAAGAGCTGGTAGTTTAAAGGAGCCTGGCATCACCTCCTCTCTGTCTGGCTCCTTCTCTCGCCATGTGACACACCTGCTACCCTTTGCCTTGTGTCTTGATTGGAAGCTCCCTGAAGCCCTCACCAGAAGCAGATGCTGGCACCATGCTCCTTGTACAACCTGCAGATTTGTGAGCCAAATAACCTCTTTTCATTATAAATTACCACCCTCAGGTATTATTCTTTCATAGCAGTTCAAAATGGACTAACACAATCTCCAACCCAAAAAACAGAGTAAATCCATCCAACAGATAAGGAAACTCATGAATAAAAGAATCAATGTGATTAGGAGAAGACAACATCAAAACTTCCATTTCTAACCTCAGAGAGATAAGGAAGATATTACATCAATGAAGCAAGAATAAAGAACAATAAAGAAATGAATTATTCATAGATGAAATGGAAACTTAAAACAGTTTTAAAATAATGGAGTAGAGTCACCATTTCTTCTTTCTAATCTGAAACATCCAGAATCAACAAGGAGACCAAGATACAGAAATACAAATTCATCTTTAAGAAAACTAAGATTATTCTGAAACTTTAACCCAAAATATAGGATTAGAACAACCAGAGGTAAATCCCAGCTGCAGAAAAAGTACGGATAAAGGATACTTGGAACTGCAGAGGTTGGAAAATAATCAGCATAACACACTTTCCCCACGCAAGTGTTGCATCGTGAGATACTAAAACCCACAGTCTCCTGTTTGCAGCAGTAAGAGGCTGTATAGGCTGTTGCTGGTGTCTTCCCTGGACCTTTTTGACAGAAATCTTCAGAGACACTCCTGCCCAGGCCTTTTATTCACATCATTAAGGAGCAAGAGGGGACCTAGCTTCCTTTGACCTCCATGGTTAAGTATCTAGGAGATACCCCCAGACCCCACCCCTATCCACACCCAGCACTAGCCTTGCTTTCATTGGTCTCCTTTTCTATTTGCACTTATTTCATTGGTGACATCATCCAATCACATGACTTCAAATCCATGTAGATAACAACTCCCAAATTTATATATTGAAACAGATATGAATATTAAACTCCCTAGTTGTGTATCCAAATGCTTACTCAACCTCTCCACTTTGATATCTTGTACACACCTTACTTAACATGTACATACTGATCCATTGATCTTCGCCCCCAGGTCCCGTACCCACAGCCTTTCCTATCTCAGTAGATGCTGACCTCATCCTTACAGCTTCTCAAGCCAAAAGCCCTGGAGTCATCCCTGGAGGTCTCCTTATCTCATACCCCCCTGCCAACCCATCTGTAAATCTTTTTGGTTTTATCTTCAAAATATCTAGAATGCACTCACTTCTCATCTTCATTGCTGCCCCCTAGGAGCAAGCCACCACTGTCTCTTCTCTGAATTACTAAAATAGCCTCATAACTTGTGGATTTGCTTCTCCTGCTACCCACAATGGTCTATTCTCTACCCAGTTGCCAGAGTGATGATTTCAAGTGTGGGTGAGACAGTGCCAGGCCTCTCCTGCAGACACTGCAGTGGCCTATGCTTTCATTCAGAGTCAAAGTCAAAATCCTGCCCATGTTCTAAATGATTTGGCCCCTCCATTACTTCTCTGATCCCATAGCCTACCATCCTCTCTCCTGACCACTACACTGCAGCCATGCTGCCTTCCTTGTTATCCCCCAAACATATCAGGCTCGGCCCCGCTGTGGACCTCTGAGCTGGCTGTTCCCTCTGTCTGGAACACTATTCTCCCAGACATCCACATGGCTCCTTCCTCGGCTCCTTCCTGTCTTTGCTCAAACATCACGTTCTCAATGAGGCCGACCTTGATCACCATATAATTGAAATCTGACTTCTCTTTACCCCACCCCTGCCACTCCCTATCCTTCTACTCTCCTCTACTTTTCTTATCACTTTCGTTAAAACAAGGTCTCACTCAAGTACTGTAGCATCATCATAGCTCACTTCAGCCTTGAACTCCTGGGCTCATGGGATCCTTCTGCCTCAGCCTCCCGAGTAGTTGGGCCTACAGGTACATGCCACCACGCCCCACTAATTTTTTTTTTTTTAGAGATAGGGTCTCACTATGTTGCCCAGGCTGGTCTTGAACTCCTGGCCTCAAGCAATACTTCTGCCTCAGCCTTCCTAAGTGCTGGGATGACAGGCATGAGCCACCAGTGCCTGGCTCTTGTCGCTTGCTAATACACAATGCAAGCTACGAATTTATTCTGTTTGTATTATCTATTTTCTCACACTAGAATTCTCAAAGGCAGGATATTTGTCTGTTTCGTTCAATTATATCTAAAATACCTAAAACAGCACCTGGCATATGGTAGGCACCAAATAAATATTTTTAGATGAATGAATGAAGGTGGGCCTGAAGGAGAAATCAGCAGAGGATCCTTACTATGCAACCAGACTGTCAGTAAGGGCAGGGAGGAAGAGGCCGTGAGGAAAGACTCCCGAGTACGAGCAGTGTCACTCTGCGGTGGCTGAGGAGAAGTAAAGGCTAAAATAATTCTCTCACCACGAACCTAATGTCGTGCGCAGAATTCCTAATGTCCTAGATTATGCCCTAATCCTTTTCCCACATAGTCCTCCCGCAAATAGCACCAGAAAGAAGTCACATCATTCGAAGATAAGTAATGATAATAAAAAAAAGAAATGGCAAAGGGGCTGTACAAATATTCATTAGAGAAAAGGAGGAAAATAAGAGAAAGAGAAAGAGAGAGGCAGAAAAAAGGTCAGTAAAGAGCCCTCACCAGAAAGAATTTGCTCAGGAATACATTAAAGTTTGACCAAACATATTGCCATGATGTATAAAACTCACAGGAGCAATCTCTATAAAATAAGAACATAAATTAGAGCTACAAGAGATTAAGGAATCTATAATGAGATAACACTATAAGATAAAGGGAGTGAGGTCAGTAAAGTGGTGGATTAGGAAGCTCAAAGCTCTTGTTCACCCACAGGAAGATCAAGAAAACAACTACAAGTCGTTTGAACCAAACTTGTAGGAGCTCATGGAAACAACCAAAGGCTTACACTGACCAAGCCAATGCTCAAGCAAGAAAAAGTCATCTTAAAAAAAGGTAGGAAAGTTTTGTAACATTTCTACTTGTTCTTGTCCCACCCCCACCTGGCATGGTGGAGGTTTTGGTCTTGAGCAGCAGCAGCCAGATTCCAAGTTCCCTCCCTTGACCAGAGGGAAAAGGGCAGAGCTTATTTGTAAATTATTGTGCAGATCTGTTCTAACCTGGCTTGGGGATACCTGAAGAACTGACTTGTTGGTCTCTATCTTGCATAACTCAGAATGCAGGCAGCAGGCACTGCTCACCAAAGCTACAAGGGCACCTCAAACCAACAGATGCCTGGGGCAAGAAAGTATGGGTGGAGAAATACAATAGACCATCTAAATCCCAGAGGAGAAACTAGAGTGAAACTCTTTGGGAAATTATGACATTCAAAAACAGCCATGTATATGGGGAAATTTAGAAAGCCATACGCATGCCCAGACAAGATGCTCATAAAAGATCTGAGAAGACCTTAAGATTTCACCTCAGGCTCATCTCTAGGCTCATAGCAAGCCTAACTAATTGGTGAAGGACTGCCCCAGCACAGAACCAGTCTTCAAAGAACGAGAGAGATGGCTGTTCTTTCCCTTTTTTGTTCTTGTTTTCTGGTCAGTTTCAGCTCCTGGCATTCAAGAAAACCTCTGACAAAACATTAGCTGAATATTAGACAAAGGAGCAAAGACTAAAGGGAGCACAGAAGACAAAAAATAGTCTTTGGAACAATAGTTTGGAAAAGTCTGAGAACAAATGGATTACTGTAGCCTTCAACAATTGAAAAGAGCAAACCCTGTGGAAGGGGTAGAACCTGATATCCAGAGTTACCACATTAAAGTCACAAGGCAGCCAGGAGCAGTGTCTCATGTGTGTATTCCCAGCTACTAGGGAGGCTGATGCTGCAGGATCGCTTGAGGCTGGGAATTTGAGATCAGCCTGGGCAAGACAGTGAGACTCTGACTCTAGAAAAAAATTTTTTTAATTAGCTGGGCATGGTGGCAAACACCTGTAGTCCTAGCTACTCAGGAGGCTCAGGAATTTGAGGCTGCCATGAGCTATGATCACACAACTGCACTCCAGCATGGGCAACAGAGTGAGATCCCATCTCAAAAAAAAAAATTTTTTTTTAAAGTCAATATGATTAATTCAAAAGAACAAAATTATTTGAAAGTAATCATCCTTGGGGAAGCCCATATAGTGGACTTACTAGACAAAGAGTTTAAAACAACTGTCTTAAATATCCATAAAGAGCAAAGAGAAAACACAAAGTAAAAGAAATCAAGAGAATGATATATGAACAAAATGAGAATATCAACAAAGATGTAGAAATTATGAAAAGGAACTAAAGAGATATCAATAATTTGGACCCAGGAAGTACAATAATCAAAATGAAAAATAATTTTAGAGGGTTTCAACAACAGATTTGAGCAAGAAGAACAAAGAATCAGTGGACTTGAAGTTAGGACAATTTAAATTACTAAGTCTGAGGAACAGAAATAAAAATAATAAAGACACATAAACAGAGCCTAAAGGACTTCTGGGACACCATCAAGCAGACCGATATACACATTAGGAGAGTCCCAGAGGAGAAGGCAGAGGGAACGGTACGGGAAGATTATTTGAAGAGATAATGGCTGAAAACTCCCCAAACTTGACAAAATACAAGAACCTACAAATTCAAGAAGCTCAAACTCCAAATAGAATGAACCCAAAGAGACCCACATGAAGACTGTCATCAAATAGTTGAAAGCCAAACACAATGAGAGAAATCTTGAAAGAAGCCACAGAGAAGTGAATTGTCATGTACGAGGGATTCTCAAAGTTTACTGGCTGATTTCTGACAGGAAACCCTGGAGGCCAGAAGGCAATGGGATGACACATTTAAAGTGCTCAAAGAATAAACAACTGTCAATGAGAGTTTTATATCCAGAAAAACTGTCCTTCAAAAATGAGGGGGAAATTAAGACATTCCCAAATAAACAAAAGCTAAGGGGGTTGATTACCACTAGACCTGCCCTGTAGAATGCCAAAGGGAGTCCTTCAGGTTGAAATGAAATAATGCTAGACAGTAACTTGAAGTCATACGGAGAAATATGACACTACTGGTAAATACTTGGAAAAATATAAGCCACTATTATTGTAATCTTGGTTTATAAATCCACTTTTTTTTCTACAGGATTTAAAAGAAAATGCATAAAAATAATTATATATCTCTGTTAATGGGAACAAAATTCTATGACGATATATACAAAAACGGGGGAGCTTTATAGGAGTAGAGTTTTTGTGTGTGATTGAAGATAAATTTTTATTGATTCAAATTACATAATTATAACTTTAGGGTGTTATATGTAATCCCACTCTAACTGTAAAGAAAACATCCACAGAATATACACTCAAGGAAATGTGAGGAGAATGAAAACATGTCACTACAAAAAAATCAACTGAACACAAAAGAAAGCAGTAATGGAAGAAATGAAGAAGAAAAAGCTGTAAGACCTATAGAAAACAAACAGCAAAGTGGCATAAGTAAGTCCTTCCTTATCAGTACTTACTGTAAGTGTAAATGGATTTTTCTTCCTTTAAACAAAAGGCATGGATATGCAGAAAAGATAAAAAACATGAATTTCCCGCCCCCTGCTACAATCATGCCTGTGATCTCAGCTCTTTGGGAGGCCAAGGTGGGAGGATCTCTTGAGCCCCGGGTTGAGACCAGCCTGGGCAACACAGCCAGATCCCGTCCCCTACAAAACATAAAAGATTTAGCCAGGTAGAGGTGCACATCTATAGTCCCCCTTGGGAGCTGAGGCAGGAGGATCACTGAGCCCAGGAGTTGGAGGCTGCAATGAGCTATGATCGCACCACTGCACTCTAGCATGGATGATAGAGCAAGAGCTAAAGTCTAAAAAAAAAAAAAAAAATCCAAACTATGTACTACCTCTAAGAGATGGCATTTTA
>JAKFHU010001255.1:0-67123 GCA_023783475.1 Daubentonia madagascariensis
GCGTATGCTTGTATGCTGCTGGGAATGATCCAGTAGAGAAGGACATGATTGTGAAATTTAAGTTTGTTTTCATGTGTAAGCATTAGAAAGTTTGACATTTTATGTTTTAAAGATTTTAGCAAAGTAACTGTCCTCAGAAATGCTATTCATTTGTAGTTTTATGATAAGAGGTTGTTCCTTCATAATTGGATCAGAAATGGAATATTCTAATTTAGTTGAACATTTAAACGATGTCCTAAAAGTTAAACTATCATACATAGATTTTTTTTTAAATTATGTACTAGTAAACATACAAACCCTCAGGCCATCCTGAATAGAGTTTAAACATTCCTTGATGATTGTATATGTTATAGTATCATTGCCAGTATCATCATGAATAGCTGTGATTGGGTTGGCACTCTAAAATATCAGGTGTATCAACTTTATAATTATTACATTGTGGAGAGAACAGGAGGATTTTGTTTATGTACAATAGAAGAGCAAACTATTGACAATCTATCACAGATCATTACTTTTGGATTATAAAGTTCTAAAGCATAAAAAGCATCTTTCTCTGGACCAATGGTGTCATTGCCATGTATTGTGCGTGCAATTAGTATTTGTTGAGGTCATGAATAAAGAGTCGACTAGATGAATGAATGCCTGTTGATGAATTTCTTTAGAAAACAATAAATTTTTAGTTTATTGAAAATGGGTTTCCAAAATAGCTTAGGCATACATTCTTTTTTTATAAAAATATTTGCAAGGTTCAGAAATTATTGTGTATGATTATAGCCAGAAATGGAATGATAAATGGATTCATCTGCTCTCATATCCCTTGAAAATAAATATTGCTTTCACAGCATAGGGTGAAACACCTGCTTTACAGTCAGAATTCTTGGGTTTGAATGCTGGGTGTGCTAGTGACCAGTTGTGTGGCCTTGAGCAAGTTCCGTGGCCTTTGTGCGCCTGGTTTCTTCCTTTATAAAATACCTAACGTTTTATGATCCTCACAGAATTGTTGTGAGGCTTAAAATGAGTTTAAGACATGTGCACTGCTTAGAATAATGCATGGTGCCTATATAGTAAGCCCTGATAGAGCTCACTAATAACACACTAAAAAGAGGTTTCCCTCATAGTAGACATAGTAATATTTTCAAATAGGTTTGAGTGCCAGGAAAAGCTTGTTCTTATAGGAAAGAACAATAACAACAACAATAAAAAGAACACCTGGTATATTTCTTTGTATCAAATAGTACAAGTAACACATTTTTCCTTTTATATTGTCTGTGAAAAAGGCTGATCTAAATTTTATTCTTTGTTATGATATTATTAGTATATGATCTCTGTCTCTTAGTGTTACTCTTTCTGTTTATAGTTTAACTCCTTTGTAAAAAATTATTACATTTTCCATTACCTGTAGAAAATACTTGTAAACGTTATGAATATGAGAAATAAATTACAAATGCAGACATTTATGTAAAAAAAAATAGTTTACGATATACTTTGTATTTTACATTTTACTATTTGCCTAAAAGGAATTGTTTATTTTTTTAGGCCAGCAAAGAAAGCATCTAATGAAAAGAATGAGGTGTTGTAAAATATAAATTATTAAAAATATGATTGTAACGATACTTCATGAAAGGTAAAGTAAAAAAATAGAGAATCTTTTGTTGTAAAGATGTTTTCTTTGGAAAAGTGATTTGAAAAACAGTAGCCATTAATAAAGGTATCCTTTGAACAGCAATCAGTTCTTTTAAGAAGTACCTGTGTTTTTGCTTATATAAAAAGTTATATGATTAGCACTTCTGTACATTTAATATATGCTCTAAATATTTTGGGGATCTTTTGAAACTGTTATATGTCATAGGTCAAACGCAAATGCATTCTATGGGTGAAATAGCCACAGAGGATTGTGAGTCGGCTCACTCTGATTATAAGCATTTTATTATGCTCACTGAACGACTTGGAAGGGATTGTAAGGTAGGATCATTGTATAAATAAAAAGCATTTTTATGTACCCTACAGTAACGTAGGCACATGTTGCTCAGCACTGCATGATAGACCACAGATGTGTTACAGTGATGTTCATCTCAGAAATATGCTTTATGTTAAAATAGAATGAGAACTAGTGTATACTCCACACCCTCAGCCAAAGGGCTGTGATAATTTCAGTGTACTTTTCTCAGTGTTGATGGAATCCTCAGTCCTTTTGTCGACTCTGCTTCTCTCCTATGCCTTCACCCAAGGTCAGATTACCATTATGTCCCACCTGGAATACTGCAATCACCTTAGAACTGTTTTCCCTGCTACCGCACCTGCCAAAACTATGGTGTGCTCTGCAGCCATAATTATATATTTTGAAGAATTGAGATCTGATTGTCTACCCCCTTGCTTAAAACCCAGCTACCTCTTCTCATTCCACAAGGTTAAAGACCTAAGTCCTTTAGTGTTATCCTGCTTCATTTCATCATTTCATGTCCTTTGTCTCTTGGTCCCACTGTTTTAGATGTTTGTTCCTGCAATCAATAGCTTTAGTGAGATGTAATTTATATATGATAAACTGCACATAGATAAAATGTACAATTTGATGAGTTTTAACACAGGTATATGCATGTGAAACCATCACCATAATCAATATAGTTAACACCCATCACCCACAAAAAGCTCCTCATGATGCTTTAAGTTCCCTTATTAAGAAACCACAGAATTGTTTTCAAAGTATTTGTGCCATTCTCCATTTCCATCAGCAGTATCTGACAATTCCACTTGCTCTGTATTTTCACAAACACTATGTATTGCAATTTAAAAATTTTTTTCTTTTCATCCATTCTGATGGGTGTGTATCATGCATATCATTGTGGTGGTAATGTGCATTAGTTATCCTATGACTAATAATTTTTTACATCTTCCCATGTGCTTATTTGTTGTCTGTGTATCTTCTTTAGCTGTTTTTTCAAATCTTTTGCCATTTAAAAAGTTGGTTTGTTTTTTTTCTTATTTGTTGAATTTTAGGAGTTCTTTGTATATTTTGGATACTATTGCTTTATTAGCTATGTTTTTTGCAAGGACTTTTCCCCAGTGTGTGGCTTGACATTTCATTCTCTTAACAGTATTTGTGAAGAGCAGAAGCTTTTAGTTTTGATGAAGTCCAACTTGTCTGTTTGTTCAATTTTGGGTTTGGATTTTTGAGTCATATCTAAGAAATCTTTGCCTAGTACAAGGTCACAAGGACTTTCTCCTGTACTTTCTTCTAGAAGTTTTAAAGTTTTGGGTTTATGTTTAAACCTAAACATAATATGTGATCCCATTTGAGTTCATTTTTGGTTATGGGTATTCACCTGTTGTAGTCCCACATGTTGAAACGTCTATCTTTTCTTCACTGCATTGCCATGATGACTTTGTCAAAAATAAGTTGGCTGTATATTTTTGGGTGTTTTTCTGGACTGTCTATTGAGTTGCATGGATTTATGGATGCTCTTCAAATGATGATAGGGTTACAGCCTAATGAACCATGGCAAGTCAAAAGTCCATTTAATACCCTGATAAACCTATTGTAAAGTTGAAAAATTGTAAGTCTAACCACCTGAAATTGAGGACCCTCTATACTTGGATTTCTTTATACAGTTTGAACATCCCTAATTCAAAAATCCAAAATCTGAAAGCCTCCAAAATGTGAAACTTTTTGAGTGCCAACATGATGCCACCAAGTGGAAAATTCCATACTCAACCTCATGTAAAGAAACTTTGTTTTATGGACAAAATTATTGAAAGTATTGCCTTCTGGCTATGTGTATAAGGTGTTTATGAAACAGAAGAGCATTTCTTGTTTTGACTTGGGTTCCATCCCCATGATGTCTCATTATGTATATGCAAATATTCCAAAATCCAATGAAAACCAATATCCAAAACACTTCTTCTAGTCCCAAGTGTTTTGGGTAGGGCTCTTCAGCCTGTATCAGTATCAGGCTGCTTTGATTTGATTTCTAATTTTCTTGAATTCAGCCCTCCAATTTGTTGATTTTTTTTAGGGTTATTTTGGCTATTCTAGATCCTTTGCATTTCCACATGAATTTTAGAAACTTCTTGTCAATCAAAAAAAAAAAAAAAAAAAAAAAGCCTGCTGTCCTGATGGGAATTAGGTTGGGATTGCATTGAATCAGTAGATTAATTTTGGGAGAATTGCCATCTTAACAATAATGAATCTCTCCACTCCTGAACAGAGTGTATCTCTCCATTTATATAGGTTGTATTTAATTTTCTCAGTGATATTTTGTAGTTTTTGGTGTGTATGATTTTTCCATATATTATCAGAGTCATCTGTATTTCATTTTTGATGTAGTTGTAAATGATATTTTGAAAATTTCAGTTTGTTGCCAGAATAAAGCAATACAGTTAATTTTTGTGAGTTTATTATGTTTATTCTGTATTCTCTGACCTTGCTGAACTCACTTGTTAGTTCTAGTAGCTTTCCTGATGGATTAAACCAGATTTTCTATGTATACTGAAGGTTGTCAAAACATTTCTTTCTCAAACTACTGTCTTTAAGGACAGTGAATATTTTGGATTTGAGGCCAAGTGGTCTCTGTTGGAACTAATCAACTCTGCCATTGTAGCATGAGAACAGTCATAGACAAAACATAAATTAATGAACAGAACTGTGTTCCAGTGAAGCTTTATTTACAAAAGCAAGAAGATGGCCCACAGGTTGGTTGTGATCATGGTTGTGAAAAAAGACAGTTTTGCTTCTTTCTTCCACCTAGATGCCCTATTTTTCTTTCTCTTGCCTGACAGCACCTGCTAGCATTTTTTCTTTATTTCAGAATATTATGAGGGTACAAACACTTTGGTTACATATATTGCCTGTGCACTGCCCAATTCAGAGCTACAATCGTGAACATCCCCCAAAGAGTGCACCCCACAGCCATTAGGTGTGAGTTTTCCCCTCCTCTCCACCCGCCTCCCACCTGCCCCACCCTTGATTAATATTATTTCCATGTGTGCACATAAGTATTGATCAGGTAGTACCAATTTGATGGTGAGTACCAGAGGTGCTTGTTTTTCCATTCTTGTGATACTTTGCTTCGAAGAATGGGCTCTTGCTCCAACCAGGATAATACCAGATGTGTTAACTCACAGTTGTTTTTTACTGTTGAGTAATACACCATGGTAAACATATACCACATTTTATTAATCCAGTCATGTATTGATGGGCACTGGGTTGTTTCCATATCTTTGCAATTGTGAAGTGTGCTGCTATAAACATTCACGAGCAGATGTCTTTATTATAAAATGTCTTTTTTTCCTTTGGGTAAATACCCAGTAGTGGGATTGCTGGATCAAATGGTAATTCTATTTTTAGTTCTTTGAGGTATCCCCATATTACTTTCCATAGAGTTTGTACTAATTTGCAGTCCCTCCAGCAGTGTATGAGTGTTCCTGTCTCTCTGCATCCCCACCAACACTTGCTGTTTTGGGACTTTTTGATATAAGCCAATCTCACAGGATGCAAGGGATATCTCATTGTGGTTTTGATTTCAATTTCCCTGATGATTACAGAAGTTGAGCAATTTTTGTATGTTTGTTGGCCATTATTCTGTCTTCTTTTGAAAAGTTTCTGTTCATGTCCTTTGACCATTTTTTAATGGGGTTGTTTGATTATTTCTTGGTGATTTTCCTAATTTTGTATAGATTCTGGTTATCAGCCCTTTATCAGATGTGTAGCATGCAAATATTTTCTCCCATTCTGTAGGTTGTCTGTTCACTCTAGTGATAGTTTCCTTGGCTGTGCAGAAGCTTTTTAATTTGATCAGGTCCCATTTATTTATTTTTGTTGCTGCTGTGATTGCTCTGAGGGTGTTCATAAATTCTTTACATAGGTCAATGTCTATAAGAGTTTTTCCAAATTTTTTTCTAGAATTCTTATGGTTTCATGTCTTAGGTTTAAGTCTCTTATCCATTGTGAGTTGATTTTTCTGAGAGGTGAGAGGTGTGGATCTTGTTTCCGTCTTCTACAATGGCTGCCCAGTTTTCCCAGCACCATTTATTGAATAGGGATTCTTTTCCCCAGTGTATGTTCTTGTCTGTTTTGTCAAAGATCAGATGACAGTATGAGGATGGCTTTATATCTGGGTTCTCAGGCCTGTTCCATTTGTCTGTCTCTGTTCTTGTGCCAGTACTATGCTGTTTTGGTTCCTATAGCCTTATAGTATAGTTTGAAGTTTGGTAGATTGATGCCTCCCAATTTGTTCTTTTGCTTGAGATTGCTTTGACTACACAGGGTCTTCTCTTGTTCCACACAAAGCATAGGATTATTTTTTCTACATCTGCAAAAAATGATGTTGGTATTTTGATAAGGACTGCACTGATTCTGTAAAACACTTTAGGTACTATAGATATTTTAACAATGTTGATTCTACCGATCTAAGAGCATGGTAGAGTTTTCCATCTGTTTACATCCTCTTCAAATTCTTTTCTCAGTGTTTCCTAGATATCTCTATCTAGGTCTCTCACATCCTTAGTTAAATATTTCCTAAATATTCAATTTTTTTTGGTGCTGTTGTGAAAGGTATTGCATCTTTGATTTGTTCCTTAGCTTGACTGTTATTGGCATATATGAAGGCTGTAGATTTGTGTGCATTTATTTTGTCTCCTGAGACTTTTCTGAATTCATTTATCAATTCCAGTAGTTTCTTGGTTGGATCTTTGGTGTATTTTAGGTATAATATCATATCATCAGCAAAGAGTGAAAGTTTGATCTCTTCTGTCCCCACATGCATGCCCCTGATTCCTCTCTGTTGTCTGATTGCTCTGGCAAGGACTTCCAGCACTATGTTGAATAGAAGTGGAGATAGTGGACAAATTCTTAGAAACACACTACCTCCCTAGGCTCAATCTGGAAGAAATAGAATTCCCAAACAGACCAATATCAAGCACCAAAATTGAAGCAGTAATAAAAAATCTTCCAACAACAGAAAGTCCTGGACAAGATGGGTTCATGCCTGAATTCTACCAAACCTACAAAGAAGAACATGTGCCTATACTGCAGAAATTATTCCATAACATCAAGAAGGATGGAATCCTAGCAAACTTATTCTACAAAGCCAATATCACCTTGATACCAAAGCCAGGAAAGGACACAACAAGCAAAGAAAACTATAGGTTATGAATTTTCCTGTTAGGTATGCTTTTCTTATTCTCACAGTTTTCAATAGCTTGTGTCCTCTTTGTCATTCAGTTCAAGGAATCGTTTGATTTCCATCTTAATTTCATTATTGACCCAATAATTGTTCAGTAGCAGGTTGTTTAATTTCCATGACTTTGTGTATAATTAGTGTTACTCTTGGAATTGATTTCCAGTTTTAATCCACTATGATCTGAGAAAATGGTATAATTTTGTTTTTTGTAAATTTGTTGAGACAGTTTTGTGGCCTAAGATATGATCAATCTGGGAATGTCCCATGTGCCAATGAGAAGAATGTATATTCAGTAGTTTTGGGGTAGAACGTTCTGTAAATATCTGTTAGGTCCATTTGTTCTAAGGTCCCATTTAAGTCCAGTGTTTCCTTATTTATTTTGTGCTTTGATCTGATCCCCACCACATGTGTTTTCTGGTGAAATGACATCTTACAGACTCCAGGGAGGTCCCCAGTCCATCCAGGTAGAGGTCTATGGTGGTGGATGGAGCCCTCTCACAACTTGGCCATAGTGCCTGTGAGGTGAGCATGGTGCCCCAATGCTCTTTTCTCCTAATCTGCCCTGTGCATACTTTGATCTTGTCAAACTCATTTCCCTGTTACAATTTTTTCCCCATGAAGTGTCCTGCATTGCTTCTCTGTGAGTTCGTGGTGTTCCTTCTGAAAAGTACTATCTCTAGGTAGACACCTGCTTGCAGTTTACTCTTCTTTCCTTGAGAGTAGCGGGCTTGTGAGCTGCTTCTGGTCTGCCATCTTTTTCGCTCCTGAGGTCTCCTTCTGATGGTGGCTTCAGGATAAATTCTTCCAGTGGCAATGGCCTGGCCTTACGCTTATACCTGCTGGCAGCCACTGGGGAAACTTTCCCTGGGTGGAGCGGTGTGCTTGCAACTTGCTTGGTGCTGGCTTCCTTCCCTTCAGTGGTGGCTTGTCCATGTATCGGCAGCACAAAGAGGTGGTGGGGGTGCTCGTTCAGGGCTTGGGGCCAGGGCCAGGGCTCCCCTGTGGATTGCTTGGTGCTGCATCCACCCCATCAGGCTCCAAGCCTCTTGGGGGTTGATTTCTAGGAAAATCTTGCTCCTTCTTGTTCTCTTCTGCAACTTCTTCCCATGGAATCTCTGGTAGGTTCTGACACTTTTCCCCCAGAGTTACACCTGAAGTGTGTTTTTTTAAACTAAAACTTTTGCTTCTTTCTGAGATGATCTGATGACCAATGTATCTGCTCAGCCACCTTGCCTTGGACCCCCTAACAGTGATTTTTGAATGTAAAACCAACCCTGCATTCTTGGGATACACCCAATTTTTTCATCATGTATATCACCGGATTCGATTTGCTGGAGTTTTTTGAGGATTTTTTTTTAAGACATGATTATTTAGAGCACTTGTGGAAAAGAAGGTACAGAGATTTCCTGTATCCCTGTACTCCCACACATGGATAGCCTTCTCTGTTATCAGCATCCCTCACCAAGATGAAACAGTTTTTAGTGATCGATAAACCTACATACATTGACACATCATAATCACCCAAAGTCCATAGTTTTTGTTTGGGTACACTCTTGGTGTGGTAAATTCTGTGGGTTTTGACAAACCTATAATGCCTTGTATCCATCATTATAGTATCATAAAGAATATTTGCACTGCTGTAATAATCTTCTGTGTTCTGCCTATTTATGCTTTCCTGCCCTCCCCAACCCCTGGCAACCACTAATCTTCTTAGTATATATAGTATATCCATAGTGTTGCCTTTTCCAGAATGTCCTATGGTTGGAATACAGTAAGTAGCCTTCTGAGGTTGGCTTCTTTCACTTGGTAATATGCATTTAAGTTTCCTCCACAGCTTTTCATGGCTTCATAGCACATTTCTTGTTAGCACTCAGCAATACTTCATTGTATGGCTGTAGCACAGTTACAGTTACATTCACAGAGTGGAGGATATCTTGGTTGATTCAAAAATGTGTTGAACTTTTACAGCCATACTCACGAGGGAGCTTTCTTTTTTGTAATATCAAGAATGTGGCCATTTTTTCCTTCAATTTTTCTTCCTTTATCTGTGTGTGCTCCTCCTTCTGTAGGATTTTATATATATTAGCTACTTAGAGTTTTCTTATAGTTCACTGATGTCTCAAATTTATGAATCTTTTCTTTTGTGATTCTAATAAGTGTTTTTTCCATTCAGTCATTTTCTTTTCTGACATCATAATTTGCACCTCTTCAAGTACAATTTGGTTTTGTAAAAAGTGTCTCCATGCCTCTACTCATATTCTTGAAGTTTATTTTGGGATATGGTTGAGTTACTTATAAACAGCTTGATCGTTTCTGGTCTTGCCTTTATGATTTGGGCTAATACCAAACTCCTAAAGCAAGACCTTTCTGATTATTCATTGCCCTGTAATGTATGAGTTTTTGAAGCCTGGCTTATGGAAATGGACACTCTTCCTGGCCCTGTGTGAGCACCAGGAGTGGTTTCCTCTATTAATTTAGATTTTTCCCCCCTTGGTCTTAGATAGTTCTGTAGCACCTATGCACTCACTGTTCATTGTTCTACTAAGTACCCAAGAGGGTATCTCTGCAGATTTCCAGGGTTCTTTCCCTGTGCTTCTCTTTATTCTGCAATATTCTGTCCTGTGATCCCAGTCTGCCTTGTTCTTACCAGACTCTCAGCTTCATCACACCAACTCAGGGAGTCTGGTTGACTCTATTTCAGTTTTTGTTCCCTGCATCATGGCCTGGAATCTCTGTCAAGGCAGGGAGGTAGGGCATCCCCATGCTTACTTCATCTGTTCCCTGTCTTTCAGGGATCATGGTCTTCATTGCCTGAAGTCCACTGTCTTGAAAATCATTGTTTAATGTACTTTGTCTGTTTTGTTTTTGGTTGTTTCAGGTAAGAAGGTAAATCAGTACCTGTTACTCCATCTTAGCTAGAAGCAGACTGCAGTAGAGCGTCAGCACATGCCATGGATTGACTAGAATGTTTTTCTTCCCTCCTTGCTTAGGTGCTTCCTTCTCATCCTTCGTTTCTCTGTGTAGGCATCTGTTCCACAGAGAAATCTTACTTGGGCCCAGTAGAGACAAAATTCTCTTATGTGATCATACAACTCTGTTTTCTTACAACATCTATCTGGATTTATAGTTGCCACTTTTTTTGTCTTTGTTCTTCACAACATGTTAAACATTAAACAAGGTCTTGTCTGTTTTATCTGCAGAGCTTAGTATAATGTCTTCCACATTGTAGACACTCAATATATTAATATATTGGTTCAGTGTATGAATGAGTGAATGATGTTAATAAAATGCATTGTAGTTTTTATATCCAAAAAGTACTCACATATTTTATTTCCATCTTGTTTTCTCCATAATTCAGATTCTGGTAGCCTGATGAAAATGCAGGATGCATTTCTTTCAGGTGAAAGAGTACTAGAACTTACCCAAAATCACTATGAAGAACTTACAGTAAAAATGGAAAAAGTGGAAAATAAGGTTGGTTTACTACAAAAGGAGCTATCAAAAACAGAAGAAATAAAATCACAGTTAGAGCATCAAAAAGTTGTATGGGAACATGAACTCTGCACTGTGAGGTATGGCATCCTAGTTTTAAAGGAATATTTGTACTGTTTACTTTATCCTAAAGATATATAATTGCCAACTTACCTTCTGGGATTAAACAGGAGCAAATTCCTTGGTGTTATAGAGTGTGAAATTTTTCAAAATAATATAATAAGTTCTTACCTGTGAATATAATAAGTTTCATCTGTGAATACATTTACTAATAATTAAATGCATATTCTTTTAAATCATACTGTGAATGACTATATATCAGTCCCCCATATGGAAATATCATTATTTCAGAAATTATATTTTGGGTTTTAAAATTTTTTGTTTTATAAATAATGCTACAAAGCACATCTTTGATGTAAATCTTTTTCTATGTTTCTAATTATTTACTTTAAAGAAATTCTTCAACATAGACCTGTTTGGTTGAAGTAAAAATGGGCAAAGGACATGAACAGAAACTTTTCCAAAGAAGACAGAATAATGGCCAGCAAACATATAAAAAATTGCTCAACTTCTCTGATCATCAGGGAAATGCAAATCAAAACCACAATGAGATATCACTTAACTCCAGTGAGATTGGCTCATATTAAAAAATCCCCAAACAACAAATGTTGGCGGGGATGCGGACAGATAGGAACACTCATACACTGCTGGTGGGACTGCAAATTAGTACAACCTCTATGGAAAGTAATATGGAGATACCTCAAAGAATTAAAAGTAGAATTACCATTTGACCCAGCAATCCCACTACTGGGTATTTACCCAAAGGAAAAAAAGACATTTTATAAGAAAGACATCTGCTCGCGAATGTTTATAGCAGCACAATTCACAATTGCAAAGTTGTGGAAACAACCCAGGTGCCCGTCAATACACGAGTGGATTAATAAAATGTGGTATATGTATACCATGGAGTATTACTCAGCAATAAGGAACAATGGTGAATTAACACATCTGGTATTATCCTGGTTGGAGCTAGAACCCATTCTTCGAAGCGAAGTGTCACAGGAATAGAAAAACAAGCACCACTGGTACTCACCATCAAATTGATACAAACTGATCAACACCTACATCACACAGGGCAATAATATTCATCAGGGGGCGGGCAGGAGGGAGGGGGGTGGAGGGGCTGGGAAAAACTCTCACTGAATGGATGCGGGGAGCACAGTTTGGGAGATGACCATGATTGTAGCTCTGACACGGGCAGTGCATGGGCAATATATATAACCAAAGTGTTGTACCCCCATAATATTCTCAAATAAAAAAATAAATTAAAAAAAAGTATGTTGTTTAACTTCCAAATGTCTGGAGATATATATTATTGATTTCTGGTTTAATTCTGTTGTGGCCACATAACATATTTCACATAATTTCACCTCTTCTACATTTGTTGAGATTTGTTTTATGGTCTGGAATAGGGTTTATCTTGGTGAATGTTCCATGTGCATTTGTAAAAAAAAAAAAGTTTATTCTGGCTAATATTGGGAGGATATTCAATAAATGTCAATTAGATCAATCAATCAATCAATAAATAAATAAATAAAATAAATAAAGGTAGGTCCATCGTCAATATTTCTAAATTTAGTTCTCAAGAAAGTTTACATTAATTTACAATTCAAGAAAGTATGAAGTGGTAATTTTTCTGATTATAATTTTTTAAACGTGTACAGTTTTATTCTGAATATGTGTGGAATAGAAAGTAAAATGGAAAGTGATTAATGATTAATGATTAGTTTATTCAATCTCTCTCTTTCCTTCCAGATAAAATTGGTTTAAAGGTCTATATTGAAAACACATATTATCTTATATTGTTTAATTAAATATTAGATGCTGTCTTGTTCCAAAAGGGATTTTAAAATTGTTCATAAAATACATAATCATGAACAAGACAAGTTGAAAGTGTTATCAAACAAAGAAACATAAAAAGTGTGGGATAGCAGATATTAGGCTTCTTAGCCTAGTCTTAGATTATACTAATCTGTTGATGTAGTTTGTATGAAAGACTTTTGAAGCTGCTATATTACACTGTAAATTATTGTTAGGGATTTCTGCAATATTTCATGAAGATGAAAATGTATTTCTAGTGAATGTATAAACTTGTTTATAAACAGTAACTTTTTAAATTTAGTTAACTTAAAAGATCTGTTCTAATTGAGGAGTATTTATGACTATGTGAAAAAAAGGTAATTTTCAATTTGTACATTTACTGAATAATTTCTGATATCCTTTTCTATAATATTTACCAGAGTTTCTAGTAACAGAAACTTACCAGTTAGCAGAATGTACTTTCATCACTACCTTTCTTTCAAGTATAAGTCCTTTTGAAGAGATTGAAGGAAAAAATTAAAATCATGAGATCTAGAAGAAAAAATTTAACAGCATAGTAATTTTATTGGGGTAAGAAGCCAGCATATGAAGAGGCAGATCATAAAATGAACTTCTTATTTTCTCACAAAACAAATTTTAAGATGAGCATATTTAACTGCAGATTTACCTTAAAAGAAGAAGAGAAGAGAAGAAATGGAGATATTTTATATGAACAAATTTGGGAAGGGTTAAGAAGAAAAGAAGAGGAATATAAGAAAGAAGTTGAAGTGAAACGACAACTTGAACTGACTCTGAAAAAGTGAAATAAGGAATTCTGGACAGTAAGAACGTATTTGTGTCAGGTAAATTAACCTGTGCTGAACATTTCATATTCTTAACTTTATTTCATCAGTATTACTTATAATGTCACTTTGCTTTAATACATATTATTTAGGTTTAAAACAAAACAAAACAAAACCATTATGTCATTTAAGAAGGAACTGTGACATTTATAGCTGAAATTATTTATTGTAAGTCTTGGCATCTAATTGGTGCTCAGTATATCTTTTCTGCATGAAGGAAGAGAAGGTAAGTCGAGTTCAATCACTAGCATAAATGTTAGTATTTATGTTAGTTCAATCACTAACATAAATTTAGGAATTTGTATGTCAAAATACGGTCTAAATAGCTTTCAAACTATAATGAAACTAGTTTAATGCTCTGTGAAGATTTTTTTTCACAATATTATATCTACCTGTATGTCAGAACTGTTGATCTTTGATGAATTTACCTGTCATTTATGAATTAAAATTAAGGTAACTCTTGAGGGATAAAGGTCCTTGTATTTCAATAGGCTACTTCCTTTCAACAGTTGTATTGAAGGTTATGCTCTTAATGAACCTTTCAGACTATTTTCTCCCAATGCTATGAGACCAAAAACTTAATGTATCTGTAGTTTTTACAAAAGCAAAATGACACTCAGAGGCAGCTTTACAGAGGAAAGAATGCCAGAATATTACAGGATGAGATTCTGAACAGTCACTGTTGAAAACACAGGGAGACAGAAATGGCTCTAAAGAAAATGAATTCAGAGGTGTTTTCTTTAGTCAATTTCAAATATGTGTGTGTATGTATTTGTATGTGCATATATTTTAAAAAACCTATATGCTTCTTAGAAAGTATAGAAGATTTTTAAGCCATGTGTGTGTATATGTGTGTATGTGTGTTTGTGTGGGTGTGTATAGTATAATGGTGGTGGTGGCATATTTGGCCCATGGGATAAAATATTGTTCTTAATTCAACTCCATTTCTCTGCAATAGTCAAGTAGTGATAGTCACAATGACCTCACCCAAAGGAGAGGCTTTTAGTATTCTCAGTAGGAATGGATGATCTTTTTGTAATCTCAAAGCCCTTGCTACTAACAATAGATGTTCTAGTTTTTGGAAGTGTTTTCATCCCCCTTGATGTTTTAATGGAGAGGTAGTTTATTACCTCCACTGATAGGTATGGAGGAAACAGACAGCTTGTTCAGAGACCCTATTTGGGATGTCATTCTCCTCACTTTTCAGAAGAGTAACAGTTTGCTCCAAGTAGTATCTTATTTCAGTACAAAGAGCTTTTGAAAACAGTAATATGCACTAGTATATATTTAGTAATAATTTATTAATAAGTATTTTGTTCCTAGTAAAATAGTTCAGTGTATTTTCCCCTATTTCACATTTATTAGTGCTTCAGACATCATAAAGAGGAAACAAAAGTTGTTGCTATGGCAATTCATGATTTTCTGAGAAAAGCTCTATAAATTTTATCTTATTTACCATTGGTGTTTTGAAATAAAAGGTTTCTTTTGTATTTATATATTTACACCACAGAAGTAACTGTGATTATATGGAGGAGCCCTAGAAGTAGAGTCAGAAGACCTGGGGGAAAGTCCTGCAGCTTTCTTACATTTTTAACCTCTCCTTTTCAGAATTGTGAAAGAGTTCACTGATATATGTAGAAGTGCTTAGTACAATGCCTAGGTATATCATTTATGAATCAATGTAATTCTTATAACAGACTATAAAAATGTTAGAAAAGTAGACTATCTATAGAATATTCTCAGGAAAAAGGAACTTAAAGGACTTTGGGAAATTTCATCTGTCCAATATGCAGGGCTAAGTCTCTCACTATGGGGTAGCATATAAGTTAGATATCAGAGTGTATACCCAATTTTTAAATGTAGTCTAATTTATGAATCTTTCAATCTATGCCTTTGGGTTTGTTGTAATTCAGGGAAAGTTTTTTTCAATTCTGAGATTCTTAAAAATTCTCTTGTGGTTTCTTTTTTGCTTTCATGGATTCATTGTTTTCAAATAAATTTTTGATTCTTTGGGAATTTATGCTCCATAAGGTTGGAACGTTCAATCCAACCTCTCTTCCAGTTGGATATCCATTTCGCAGCCCTTTCATTGTATACATTGACAGGATATCTTTTAATTTCAAAGGAACTCATGATAGGTCATTGTATTGAGAGCTACTTAAAAGTTTCCTTTGTTTTACTTAGATTTCTCATAGCCAAGAGAAAGAAAAAGATCTACTACATAAAAATTGCATGTTGCAGGAAGAAATTGCCATGCTAAGAATGGAGATAGACACAGTGAAAAATCTGAAACAGGAAAATGAAAAGACATATCTCAAGGACATGGAAATTGCAAAAGAAAAGAATGACAACCTTGAAATGAGTATAAAACTGACTGTGGATGCATTAACTAAAAGAGTATCTCAGTATGCTAGACAGCTTTGTGTTCTCACAGCTGAGAATACAATGCTAAAGTATACACTGGAGAATGAAGCACAAAACAAGGAAAGACTGAGAGCAGAATTTAAATCCTACCGTTCTAGACTGACTGCTGCTACACGTGATCTTGATGAAAGTGAGACATCAAAAAGACACCTAGTACTTGCTTTCCAGAGAGCAAGAGATGAGTGGTTTCACTTACAGGACAAAATGAACTTTTACGTGTCAAATCTAAAAGAAAACAATGAGATTCTTTCTCAAAAACTTTACAAAGCAGAAAGTAAGATTGATAAATTGGAAAATGACCTCCATCACACAAGAGATACCCTCAGAGAAAAGACACTGGTTTTAGAAGGTGCACAAAGAGACCTCAGGCAATCACAGTGTCAAATGAAGGAAAGGGAACAAAGGTATCAAAATGACCAAGACAAAGTGAATCGATGAATTGGCAAGCAGGAATCTCTAGAGGAGAGATGATGTCAACAGCAAAGAGAAAATCTGTTGCTTCAACAGCAACTGGATGCTTCTCACGACAAAGCTGACCAGAAAGACAAGATGGTAAATAATATCCAGGACAAATTTGAGGATATTGTGAAAAAACGTCAAGCTGAGAGTGAAAAGCAAAGTCTGCTGCTAGAAGGAAAACTTCAGTAGTTAATCAATGAATGTGATCATTTAAAAGAAAGAATGTATCATTGTGAAAAAGAGAATGCAGAAAGAGAAGTAAGTATCAAAAATGGTAAATGCTTTTCAAATTTCTTGAAAGAAAAATTTAAAGTAATATTTGGTTATGGTTAAATGTTAAATCTGGTTGGATATAAAAATATCTAGATGATAAAAGTGTTTGCTGTATCAGCCTAGAAACATACCTTCTTTCCAGCAAATAAAAGGGCTGAGAGATGCTTTTCTTTGAGGAAAGACATCATGTCATCTATGAAATTCTAAGACGTTAAGTTACAAATTGTCCATATAGACTAATAATAATTCAGACTTACACTGCTGAAAATACCATTTTAATGTCTTTATGTTGCCCCATTTTAACGACATGATAAATTAGATACATGGAAATGTTTGTACCTGAATTGAGCATTATGAAATTAAGATTCAATTAAGTGAGCTACTTTGACAGTTAGGTCCAGATTTCAGAGATGGACTGAAATTTACTGTTGTATCTCATGGCACTTTTCCTTTAGTAGCTTTTTACATATTTCTGTTGGTATAATTTTACTTCAATTCATGTCAGTTTGACTTATATCTGAAAATATTTGAATCTCAAATTACATACTATTATGATCTCTCAGCTTTTTAAAGGCAGTTTACTTTTTATTAAATCACAATGTGGGACAAATGTGGTATATTTAGCAAAACCATAATTGATTTAATCTTCCCCCAGTGGTATATATAATTTACTTGGAATACTTTTACATGTAATTTGCTCATAAATTTCATTTCAAGGATCTATGCCTACTATTTGGATATAAATTTGTCTAGTACAAAGATAATTGTAGCTGTCTGTGATTTGTGAGTTGGGCTTTGGATCCCCATTTTCAGACTAATGAGGGGTGGCAGGATTCATATATAGCAGGAATGGAGTGAGGAGGGGAGAGGGTTGTAGGAGCTGAGGCCAGGGAGTTGGGTGGAGGCCAGGTATCCTAGTGCCTTGAAGGCCATTGGAACTTTACATTTACTGTGACAGAGGAATCTATGGGAGGGATTTGAGCAGGCAATTGAATATGTGAAGACCAATGAGGTTGATTAAAACTTCTAATAAGAAAGAGGGAAAGCATTCCACAGTGCAGAATTGACCACCGTCAGTCCCTCCCACATACCCATTCCTTTTTGAAACTTCATTACATCATTGAACATTGCAATTCCTCAGGGGATCAATGAATACTTGGCTGATTCTGTTGATTATGTAACAGAATAACAATCTGGCAGGAAGATGACCTGACAATCAGGGACCCTAACTGAATTCAGTCATAAACAAGAATGTGTGCATATGAGGAAAAGAAGGCGAATCGATGTATGTGGTGATATTTTTCAAAGCATTTGTGTTAGAGTTAAATATTCTTAATATAATTAATAATAAGGTGATTTATAAAATCAATAACAAAGATATCTTATCAGGCAGTTGTGAGACATTTTCAACAAGAACTGGCTAATAAACTGAAAAAACAATCAAGGTCAGAGGCTTTCAGAGGTTCCATCACATCATGTTAATTTAAAAGATGGGACATCGGATACAAAGAAGACAATAGATCAAATAAGAAGTCAAGTATGTATGAAATGTAACATGTCAACCGTTCATCTATAGCTGGCTAAGCAATATAAAGTGTTTTAGGATAGTGATTTCAGTGGGCAGCTTTCATTTGTATTTTCATTATAATTAATTTTATTATTGTATATCCTTATAATGCACTTATTTTCTAAACTCTGTCATTCTGCCATTTTTTCTTATAATTACACATATTTTTTCTTACAACACGTTTAGGAGAGTTGGGAATTGAACATCATTCCTTGCAGAAGTTGAGAGCCTTCTTGTTGTTGTTGTTGTTGTTGTTGAACAGGGATTTTTAGTGATTTCACAATTGCCATGGTGAGGCAAGCCAGATTAACCCAGAGGATAATGTTTAATGGATGTTCCAGAAAATATTTCTTATCTTCAATGATGAGAATGGATACAAAATCTGTGTATATTTATTTCATGGATTTGAGGATAACTTCTACAGAAAGGCCATTATACTGTTCTCCAAAATGCAAATGTTTAGGCTAATTAATGGACTATTTCAAAATGCAGGCATTTCCTTCATCTTCCTTTCATTTTAAATGAATTGTAAAAGCATAAATGATAAAAAGAATGAAGTTAGTTCTTTTGCAGCAACATGGATCAAACTAGAGGCTATTATCTTAGAAACAGAAACAGAAAGTCAAATACCATATGTTTTCACTTGTAAGAGGGAGCTATATAATGTGTACACATAAGCATAGAGAGTGGAATAATAGACATTGTAGACTCAAAAGGGGGGGAAGGTGGGAATGGGTGAGGGGAGAAAATTATTTAATGGGTACAATGTACACCATTCAGATGATACTTAGACTGAAAGTGCAGACTTTACAGCTATGCAATATATCAATGTAATAGAATTACACTTGTACGCCCTAATTCTGTAAAAAGAAAAAACTTGTTAAAAAGCATAGAAATATTAAGATCATGCATATTATGCACATGCAAAATAGAAAATTAAGGAAATATTGAGATATAATTCACATACCATACAGTTCACCCATGTAAATAACACGATTTGCTGTCTCTCAGCATATCCACACAGTTATGTAACCATGACCACAATCCATTTTAGAACATTTTCATCACTCTGAAAAGAAACTCCATATCCCTTAGCCTTCATTGCCCCCCACCCATGTCCTTCTACCTTCTGCTTCCTAGGCAACCACATCTAGTTTTTGTCTCTGTTAATTTGCTTGTTTTGGACATTTCATAAAAATAGAGTCATGGAATATGTAATACTTTATGACTGGCTTCTTTCATAATGTTTTGGATCATGCATGTTGTAGCACATGCCAATACTTCGTTTCTTAGTTGTTTATCATCCTGTTGTATGGCTGTTCTAGTTACTCATCTATTGATGGACCTTTAGGTTGCTTGCACTTTTGGGCTGTTATGAATAATGCAGCCATGAGCATTCATTTCCAAGTTACTTTGTGGACATACGTTGTCCTTTCCCTGCCAGTGGATTTTATCCTCAGGTTCTTTGGGCTGGTGTCACCATCTCTCTGCCTTAAACATGCCATCATTTCTGCCTTTTCCATTTCTGTTCACCTAAGCCTCATTTATTCAGACCTGGCACAAAATTTCCCCTTCCTTGTGAAGCTTTCTCTCATTGACTTTACACTTCAGCACTTCTTGTCTGTGCAGAGCAATTTAGCCCTTAATTTCACATGGCTTGTATTTTTCCTCACAGTCCCCTGGCTGCTCCCTAACTTAGATTCAGGGATTGGGAGGGTCAAAGTGCTCTCTCCTACTGTGGATGGAATGATTCCCCAGTGGAAATGTGGAGCTCAGAAAGAAACTCAATCACCCTCGCCTGCATCATGGATTCACTCCCGGTTTTCAGCCTCTCCTGGCCATGGGAGCTGCTTATTTTCCTTGTCTTTCCCAGAATTTGGAGTATCCTTTCACTTTTCTATTGAAATCCTGTGTTCCCTCTTGGATAACATACTCAACATGTGATTGTCTACATACTACTTTGGTTCTTCTCTGTGGATAAGGTGTGCTGGTAATTCTTCCAGTCAGCCATCTTGAAAATAATTGGATCAGTCCTCATTGTCTTGCTGCTGCTCCATATTCCATTGTGCAGACATGCTAGACATTTTATTTATCCATTCTTTAGCTGATGGACTTTCAGGTTATTTCCATGTGTTGGCTATTATTAGTAATTCTGCTAGGATCTTTCATGTACAATGTTTGTATTTACATACCTTTGCATTTCTCTTGGTCCTGTATTCATGAGTTGAATTGCTAAGTCATAGGAAACTCTATGCTTAACCTTTTGAAGAACTTCAAGTTTTTTCCAAAGTGTCTGCACCATTTTACATCCCCATCAGCATTCCATGAGGGTTCTAATTTCTTCCCATCCTTGCCAACACTTATTTTCCATTTCTTTGCTGAAAAAAGTTTCCATCCTAGAGATGTGAAGTGATACCACATTGTGGTTTTGATTAATATTTCCCTAATGAGTCATGACCTTAAGCATCATTTCATATACTTATTAGTCATGTGAATATCTTCTTGGAGAAATGTCTACTCTTTGCCCATTTTAAATTGGATTTTCTCTTTATATCTGAATTGTTAGTGTTATTTGTATATCCTAGATATAAGTCCTTTATCAATATATGATCTTCACATATTTTCTCCCACTCAGTGGCTTGTCTTTTCATTTTCATGGAAGTTTTAAATGTTGATGCCATAGAGTGAATCTATTTTTTCTTGTGGTGTTCTGTCTTAGAAATCACTGCCAAATGCAGTCACAAGGATTGATGTCTCTGTATTCTTCTAAGATTTTTATAGTTTTAGCTCTTCCATTTAGCTTATATATAGAGGCCAGATGAGAAAGAATCAGCAATGGAGTTAATTTTTAGGTGTGGAAATTGGAGGGAGTCCAACTTTATTCTTTTGCAGGTGGATATACAGTTTTCCCTGCACCAGTTATTGAAAAGACTATTCTTTTCCCATTTAAGTGGTTTGCTACCCTTGTTGAAAATCAATTGGTCATAAAGGTGAGGGCTTAATTTTGGAATAACAATTCAAATTGTTGATCTATGTCTATCCATATGCCAGTACCCAGTCAAATTTTATGAGAACTCTTTTCCATTGTGTCGTATATTATAGTAAAAAGTCAATGTATTTGAATGTTTTTTACTTCATTTTTTGCTTTTGGAAGGAGCCCGTGGACAGCTCATGCCTTGCTGACTACACAACATGAGGGGAAGCCTGGCTTAAAAAGACAGAGTCCATTCTTTCATTTTTTCTCCATTCAAACCTTTAATCTATCACCCAGAGCCTTCCTCTTCACTCCCATTTCCGTAAGATCTTGATCACAGGCTCCGCTGACTGAGTCTGCTATTTACTGCATTATGTTTGATCAACTTATTATAATTCATAGAATCATCTGTAGATTTTTACTATCCAGGAAAGAGAAGATTAGGTCTGAACTGTCAGCTTTTCTCCTTGGAAATGAGGGTAACCAGTCATCTTTCCGGTCACAGTATATGCTTTTTCAACCTGGTATCTGGTTCTTTGAACAACACTGGTGCTGATCCTATCCTTAGCACATGTACACCAGAGGTGTAAGTGGGTGCCAGTGGTGTCAGTGGGGTAGCTGTGTGGGTTGATGCCTGGGCCTCCAGGCAGTGTGGGCCAGCAGCCGTGATGGCAGTGGCAGGCTCCCGGGTGGCTCTTTTGGCACTAGTGGTGATAGTAGCCATGGTGGGCCAGTCCCTTCACCCCTGGGTGTGGCATTCAGGTGTGCACTGACGGCCAGGGGCAGAGCAGGCAAAAGGCCTGTGCAGGAGCCATAGGCACTGGACAGCTGTGCAGACCTGTCCTCAAGCCCCCTGATTGTGTGTGGGGCAGTAGCACTGTCCTCAGGCTTCCAAAGGTGCACTGGCCTGGGAAGGTGGGCTGATCCTCAGGAACCTGAAT
Source organism: Daubentonia madagascariensis (assembly GCA_023783475.1). Classification (NCBI taxonomy): domain Eukaryota; kingdom Metazoa; phylum Chordata; class Mammalia; order Primates; family Daubentoniidae; genus Daubentonia; species Daubentonia madagascariensis. The sequence continues at coordinate 22,029 of JAKFHU010001255.1, forward strand.
TGGGTATGTGGGCACCTGCACTGGCAGCAGCTAAGACAGGCAGGTTGGCCTTGTCTTCAGGCTCTCATATGGTGCATGGGGTTCTGGCCACAGCAGGTTAGGTAGACTTGTTCTCAGTCTTCCCTGTGGTGCACATGAGCAACCCAAACCTCAGGACACCTGAAGGTGTGCACAGGTGCACCTTGGCCCTCCCCTGGAGGGGGTTGGGTTACTGTCATGGGCAATGACCACAGTCATGTGGCCCCCACACTCAGGGGCCCATGCAACTAGGCTCCCTGTGTCTTTAGGAAGAATTCCCAGTGGGCCAGACCCCCTATCCCCAGACATTTAGGGTGCTGTATGAGCTAGAGCTTTGGGGACCCAGCTGCATCACTGGGTCCAGCTGGTGCACAATGCTATGACCCTCTAGGGGCACATGAGGGATATCAGTGAGTCTCCAGGGATGTGGACAGGCAGGGGCTGTTGGGCCACAGGGCAGGATGGGGCCTGGTGGGGTTGGGCTCTTACAATGGCACCATCCTGTGGCAGCTTGGGTCTCAGGGCTGAGTGGGATGCAGGGTGAATTGTCTCTGCACAGTGCAGTCATGTGGGCTCCAGGCAGCTCCAGTAGGTTCAGGGCCTGTGGGGGCTCAGGGCAGTCCTGTGGCTAGATGGCAGGTGTCCTTGGGGGAATGTGTATCACTGGGGAGGGGAGTCTCTCCTGGCTCTGAGCTGATCCTGGCCAGGCTGGCTGCTTCCCTTCCTCTTCCTTCCTGGCCTGTGAGGGTCCCTGTTACTTCCCTCTAGAATTCCAGTGTTCTCTCTTAGAGGATTCCTTTAAAGGTTGGTCAGCTACTTGTTGTTTTGGTCCCTTTTTGTGGAAGAGGCAAGTGCTAGGTGTCTCCATCAGCCAATCATGATATCTATCTATGGGATGAATATGAAAGAAGGTATGGAAATATTTCTAAGCCAGCACAATCTACCCTCTGGCTGCATACTTTTTACATTCCTCCTACTTCAAAAACACACCACCTCCTACTCCCTACCCCCCACAAGTGTCATTGATTATGCATCACACTCAGGCTTGAAGCACAAGACCTACCATTCCAGATGGGTGTACTCAATGTATATCATTTTTTAACTATTGTAAAGTTACAAAATTGTAAATTGAGCCATCCTAAGTCAGGGACCATGAGTATTTGGTAAATTTACATGTGGAGAGGCTGCAAATGGGGAACAAATATTTGAACCCAGAAAGTCCTGCATCTTTGCTATTTAATTTTCTTTAGCTTATCTCTTGTGTTGATTTTACTTTAGGTGCTGTGTAGCAGTAGTGCCCTTTCTTCCAGGCTTCAGTATCATTTCTTCACTGGCCTTGACAGCCTTCCTATCATCCTCTTCCAGGGCCTTCAACCTTGCACTAAGAGTCTGCTATAAGGCATTTAGGTTTTCATTCTTATTCTGGTCTAGGTCCTTCCAGCATCCACCTCCCTCCTGGTCCAAAGATATCCTACATGTTTCAATTGTTGTTGTTGTTTAATGTCAGCACCCCCTGTTTAGTATTAGTATCTGTACCAGTTCTCTATTGCTGTATAACAAACCACCTCAAAATTCAGTGTCTCCAAACAACATTTATTGCATTCACAATAGGCATTGTTAGGAAGGGGTCAGTGAGGCCAGCTTATTTCTTCTCCACTTGGCAACAGCTGGGGTGACTTGAACCTGGGGACTAGAGTTACCTAAAGGCATGTTCATTCACACATCTGGAGTTGGCTTATGGCTGGGACTGTAGCTGGGGCAGTTAGCTGGAAAACCTACAAGAGGATTCAGCATGTGGCTTGGGCTTCCTCACAAAATGGTATCTGCATTTTAAGTACAGCCTTCCCTAGAGAAAGAAAGTCAGGTGGAAACTGTATTACATGTTCTAACCTAAACTTACAAGTCACACAGCTGTTCCACCATATTATATTCACTAGAAACCAGTTACTAAAGCCAGCTCATATCCAGGAGAAGAAATTCCATGGGAGTAATGTCCAGCAGTTTATAGACACAATTTTTTTATGGGAAAGGATCTTCTGGTGAGGACTGGAAAACTTGCTAGACAACTACTAAAAGAGCTGTGACACTTGTAGACATGTTTTAAAGCCAGCACTTCACTCACCTTTTTAAAGTAAAATAATCATTACATCTAAAGGAAAGTAATATTTTCCAACCCAGTATCACTGAAGTTCCAGCAAGTATTTTTGCTGGTGGGGGTGGTTGTTTAGTATGCTCCCTTATCTTGTGTAAAGTACCAAGAGATTACAAGATAGTGCTATTGAATTAAGACATTTTTGTTCAAATGAAAAGAATGGATTTTTTTAACTTTTATACTATGAGATAATTGCATCAAAGCCACAAGAATCATCACTCCTGGAATGCAACTCAAATTAGCACAAGACATTTGCCATTCAGAAAAAGGTTTATGTCACTAGAATACAGATATCCTGGATTCATTAATTTGAGTCTTACTTTGAAGTCGTATTCTGGGAGCCATTTATTGACTCAGGCCTAAATAACTCAATAAGATGTCCCTGAGACTTCTCTAGATATCCTGGGGAATGACCATGTGGAAAGGGGTATGAGACTTTGTAGGAAGAGCCATTTTAAGGAGGGAAGAATTGAATCAATCATAGAAAAAGATCACATGCAAGACTAACAGATGTTTTTGTGACTCATGGTGGTTTTAACTTTGGTCTTGATTTTCTAAGTAATCAAGTGTCCACATATTAAGGATCTAGATAACATTTTCTTGCAAGCAAATTTATTTCAAAATTTTTTATTAGTTTTGTGTTAGGCTATTGTCGGCCTATTCCTTACCAAGCTAGATAATTTTTTTCTTGCAAATTGATGAACTTTCAGATGCACTGCAACCTGCATCTTCAAAATGTCAACATCTAGATGAATAAATCAAGTTCTTCAACAGGAAATGTTATCTATGAAAACAATTCAAAAAATGTGAGAAACTACAGAAGAATGAAACAAAGTTGGAACAAGCAGTAGTATACCTCAAAAATCACATGGAGAAGAATATGACTGACCGTGGTCAAGTTGAACAGTATAAATGGGAGATTGAAGCAAGAGCCAGACATATTATTGAAGAAAAATTATAAGAATTCAGTCTGTTTTTACAGGTTGGTTTGTTTACCTGTAGTGCACTTTCACTCATTTCACTGCAGATCATGTTGTGGATATGCATATTGCATGTGTTTCCTCTGTTTCCCATATAGCAATTTGATGTGTAGATTTCTAGAAGGAAGGTGGCATCTGTTTTTCCCTTTAAGTTTTTCAGTTTCCTCATCATTATAACTAAATTGATCTTTCAGAGTAATGATTCTCCTTAGAGAACCATCTGATTATTAAGGCCAGTTGGCATAAAACAAGATTATTATGAAAAGGAAAAACTTGTGATTTAGAAATTATCCAATACTCTTGAATTGTTTTTAGGTTATATTGCTCAGTTTTAAAAGTTTTAAATTGATGCTATTATCCCTTGGATTATCAGAGTACATAGATACTAACTTAGGAATGATTGAATTTTTCAATAAATCAGATTAAATAACCAGTTTAGTTGATATCGATTATTAATATTTTAACCTTGAGCTTCTTTTTTCACATATTTAAAATTGATAATTCCTGCACTTTGGGAGGCTGAGGTGGGAGGGTTACTTGAGGCCAGGTGTTTGAGCCCACCATGGGCAACATAGTGAGTCCCCTCTCTCTATGAACAATAATAACATTAGCTGGGCATGGTGGTATGTGCCTCTAGTGCCAGGTACTCAGGAGATGGAGGTAGGAGGATTGCTTGAGCCCAGGAATTGGATGCTGCCATGAGCTGTGATCTTGCCACTGCACTCCAGCCCAGGTGACAGAGGGAGATCATATTTCTAAAAAAAAAGTAATAAAAATAAAATAAAATTGTTCTCTGAAGAACTGACTCAATTTTAAAGGAAACAAATATCCAATAATTGTCCAGGGTATATAATGACTAAAAATGCTTCATTTTAATTTGTTTCAGACACAAGTGGAAGCTAAAGAACACATAGAGCAATTAAGAGAGGATCATATGGCTTCAGTAAAATTCAGTTGGAAGGCAGAATTAACAGTCTAGAATCTGAACTCTCCAGAATAAAAATTCTCAAGACTTTAATAATGTTGAATTGGAAAAATGTAAGCTACTCTATCCAAGTAGAAGTAGAAGCTAAAAAGTTTGTATCATATAAACTGAAAGCAAAAGTGAAAATATGAAATCATAGACAATAAAACAAGCTCATTAATTTGCCTTGAAAGCATCATTTTTAGTGGCATAGGTTCATGAGATTAGTGGGATGAGAAAGCTTCCTAGACCATATAATTTTGGAAAACGATGTACGTAAATGAACATACTATTAAATGTTCACCCCAGACTGTTTGTCTTTTCCCTTTTTGGTTTTATAGGGCTCTTTTTTCCTCCCTGATATTCTTATGTATTTAACCCGGTATATTAGTCTTTCACCTAAGTGTTTTTGAAACTCTATAATTCAGACAATAATAGTGTTCTAGAGTTGCTTGTCACCATCCCCTTAAATAGAAATATTAACGAGTTTAACTATATTTTGGAAGATGACCACTTAAACCAAAAGGGTCAAGTACTCCTCCCCCTCCTGCTACTCTCAGCACCTTCTGGCACTGGGTAAATTAACCTTCCTTTGACGGTGACCTTTGGAATTGATCAGTAGAGGGTGCCTTGAGACCAGTGATCTTTTATAGCTTTCCACTTTACATATAGTCATGTGTGTGAAATGCAGAATGATTAACATAGGGATGAAGGGAAGTATAACTCACCAGGTGGTTAAAAATAATACTTTGGTCAGCCGGAGGGTCGGATGTGTGGAAGACAAAGGGCAGGTCCCCCTTCTGATGCCTTGGGAACAATGTTAGGAGCCCATTGCCTTTGGGGCTGCCTTAGTCTTTTTGATCACCAACTGCATCTCGTGCTCCCCTTGGAGTTTGTTCTCTGAATTATTCCTCAGTGCCAAATGCTTGATTTATCCCAAATGATGAGTGAAATGTAAAAGGGTAGTAAAAGCAAATGGGGAAAATGTCTTTGAGGAATATTTTTATTCAATCTCTAAATTGGTTTACTAAATACAAGTATTTCTAGTTTTTTTCTTTAGTTTCAGTCTTCTTATTGTATATATTTAATGAGTACAACATGATGTTTTGATATATTTATACGTGGTGAAATGGCTATTATAGTCAAACAAATTAACATGTTCATCACCTTGTTTCCCTTTAAATGCTAGTATTTCTAATGGCATTCTCAAGAATCTTGTAAGTAGAGCTAGTCCAGAGGGCAGCAAGTGTTACCTGTTAAGCCACATATAATCACTAGCCATTTCCTGCCCCTTATTTCTTTGTTTGTGTTTCTTGTTTTTTCAAAATTCCCCTGGGAATATATGTACTTCAGTAGAACAATTTTAAAACTTTAACTGCAGCTAAAGAACTGCAGGGTAGGCATGCTCTGACACACTGTCAGAGTTAAAACACTGTTCAGTGGGAAATTCCATTTATTTTGGCAACTTTTTAAAAAATACAATCATTTAGGAAAAAATGAAATACTAAACATTCATCTTTTGCAACCATCACAGAGCTAATGAGAGGCTAGCAGAGCTCAGTACCAAACTTCTGCAGCCAAATAGCAACCAGATCTTCATTTACCATTTGTGCTGTGAGGCCAGTTGTAGAGTCACCTTGTGGTGGAATTCTTAATCATGGTTTAGGTCTCAACAGAGAATTGTTACCACGGGAAATCTTAATGATTCCTACCTCACGCCCATGGGCTTCAAATAATGGCATGAAGAACTACTTGACCAAGGTTAGTTATGTCATCCTTTTTCCTTTGGGTTTCAGATTTCTGATAGAATTGTTCTTTTAAATTTGGTGAAATACTGAGTTGTTTAATTTACTTATGCTTGTTAAATAAAGGGCATAATTATCTGTGTTAGTAAAGAGAGGAAAGAAAAATTTTACAATTTTTAAGTCCTTATAGCTCTTATTTTCAACAGATTCCCATTTCTTAATGTTATTCAATAAATGTAACTAAACTGACACATTTTAAATTTCCTTACAACCTAAATTTCAATTAGATTTTAGAAATTGAATATTTTGGCCCAATAACTTAAGGTATATTTAGAGATGCTTTGGCTTTCTTTCTAAACGATTTTAGCTTGGCTGTGGTTGATAACACTTGGATGTGGTTGATAACAACTTCCTGTACAACCCTGTGATTTGATTCATGTTAAGAATCCATTTCTGGGGATCTCAAAATCAATCCAACAGTGAAAAGCTGTGTCAATTGTAGAGTTGGTAAGGAAACAAAACTTGAACTATGCTTGACCCCGTTTTGAGATATTTGCATAATGTTTGACCACGTTTTGTCTAGGGGGAAAATTGTACAAGTCAGGCAGAGTGGTGCATGCCTGTAGTCCCAGCTACTCGGGAGGCTTAGGCAGGAGGATCTCTTGAGCCCAGGAGTTCAAAGCTGCAGGGTGCCATGATCGTGCCTGTGAATAGCCACTGCACTCCACCTGGGCAACACAGAGAGACCTTTTCTCAGAAAAAATTGCAAAAAACCTTAAAACATTTGCTTGAACACAAATCCTTGAAAAATTAGCAGGTAGTTTTCATTGTGTATCATTGTTATTAAAATATTCATTTCAGTGTACACTGGCATATAGTTTTGATGGTGTTTTTATAATCTCCTTAATGCAGAGAAAAGTTGCATAAGCCTGTCTTAAAAGAGGACTCAACCTTGTTTCCATACCTGAATTCATGTCCTAAGAAATCCTAGAAGGGAAAATCTCAGGCAAACTACAATCTCTCTGAGCCTATGGTACCGTTTATGTAAAATAAGGGACTTTGACTAAATCAGTGACTTTAACACATTTTTAAAAGATTTGATGAGAAATAGAACTTGTCTTTTTTTTTTTAGAAAAATTGCATGCAACTGTGTTACATGGGACAGATAGGAGTAGAGCTGTCTAGTTAAAGGAGGGGTGAGGGCTCTGCAGCTGTGACTTCCTTATCCCTTCATCCTACAATGTCCTCTGTGGAACCTTAGATTCCTGTGGGACTTGGTTTGAAAAGCATCAGTTATGAGGGAATCCTTCCAATTAGCAAAAAATTCCTGGGACATTGTTCACTTGTGTATAATTTTCTCACCTTTGTATATTTTAAAAAATGGAATAGTACAAATGAAGCTCTGGATGTGCTGCCTTATTAATGTTGGACTTGAACCTACCTCCACCACCACAAACATAATCTCCACCTGGACATAAAGAGAGAGGCCACAGAGAAAGGAGGAGGGTTTTTATTAAAAATAGTTTTTGTGTTTTACTCCAGAAGGAGCTAATACAGTTTTTGATTTAGTATTATGCATAAGCTGGAGATTAACAGTTTATTAAGTTTTTTTATTTCCTCTGGCAATGTTCGGTTTCTCCTGAGCTGTTGCTCTACACACCTCAAAAGCCATGGACGGCAGCCTTGTCTAACTGAATAGGGCAGGGATGAATGTCCCCAAGACATTTTTCTCTCCTTTTTCCTTCCTTTTCATTCCTTTTTCTGTGGCAGACACTATATTGTCATTCAACTGAGGACAACAGGTCTGAGCTTCTATTAAGGGAACTATGAAGAAAATGTGTGATTTCAGGGGAAAGTAAAAGTAAAATGAAAGGAACTTTTTAAATTTTTAATATCTTTTAATATTTGCCATTTCTGTCTTGTGCATGTAGATAAATTCCCCCCCCCCACCAACCTCCCACCAGCCAGGACAAAAGTGGAGCCATCACCACTGTAGACCCTTTTCCTCAGCTTCTGGTGCCCTTCCCAGAGCTGCTCCTGCCAGCATTCTGGGACTGTCCCTTTTCCCTCTGAGCTTCCTCTCTGACCTGAGAAGAGATCATTATATTAGTATTTCCTTAATTCAAGTTATTCATGGAACGGTGTGCCCTTGACATAGTCTTTATGAATGGTGATATAAGATTCTTTTGATAAAGGCTTCTCCCTTTGTCTGGTGTTGAGTTATTATGTTTACAAGACCTGGCTAGTAATGCTCTTGTCACATTACTCATTTTATAAGGCTCATCTGTAATGTTATTGTCAGAGAAATGTTATGGAAAACTGTCTCTTAAAATATTGGGAATCCTGTTTAGCCAAAAATTTGAAAAGGCACTGGATAGCATATTATCATCCTCACCACAAAGAATTTATTATGGTCAGTGTACTATTTCAGACCCTGCTCTGGGCATTCAGGGAGAGAATACCTTTATACAGAAGATTTCAGTATAAGAACCCTCTGGATGGGGACCTTGCAATGTCATTTGAAATATTCCTACACAAATGTAGATAATTGATAAATATAATTATAACTAGTGGGACATTTCCAAAAAATCAGTACTAATTTCTGGATAGAAATCACAGTTACAATTGAAGAGCTGTATAATGTTTTCCCTGTTTATAAATCTAGAAAGCCATGAATCAAGGAAACTAAGTTTGAAGACTGGTTCTAACTGATATTAATCCTTTTGTCAAATAAATTTTCTGAAATCTTTCTGTCCATATAAATAAAGAAATGTTAGTCATAATATAGATAGCTTAATATTTGTACTTCCTCTTGACCAGTGGAATTTTCACATGGCACTATGACATGTACCACCTTCTTTCATGTATGTATTTAAGATTCTGTGGTGAAAAGCTAATAGTGTAGAGCATACCTTAAAATTTTAATTTTCTAAAAGGGGAAAATGGAAAGTTCATTTTAAGAGAAAATCCATTAAACTGAAAAAATGGTTTAAACTTATAAAGAGCAGAGCTTTGCTAAGAATTACATATTCATTTCAAAATATGATTTGAATCATCCAACCTCTGTCCTAATAAGAGAAAACATCACCCTTCTGAAATGATGCATATTCAATACTAGAGCAATATTAATCATATTTTTATGAGATTAATGTAAACAGCATTACCCATATGTATTCTCTATTAAATGTGAAATAAGTAGGAATTTTACTTTATTTATGTGATTATTTTTCTGTTTAAGCAACCCTCAAGTCTAGTATGGACAAGTATTAAAAGCCACATTTTGTAAATATGATTTCCATGAAAATGTGTCTGGTTTACTTAAACATTGTAAATAATATTTGAGTTATTTCAGAAGCAGCAGGAGTTGGAAGAAAACAAGTAGAGAACTAGAAGTTATGTGGTCAAAATTTATGAGTTAAACTGAGATTAATCGATTGATTTCTGAAATAAACTGTAAGTAGTAAATACCATGCCTTTCCATTGTTTGGTTAATAGATTCTATGTTAAATATTTTATCTTAGACACATCTAATGAAAGATGTGAAAACATAAACTTTCATAGTTTTGAAAACATCTCATGATGTCTCTGTATCTCTTTTTTTCTGACTTTACGCTTTCTTCACTTCTGCCATCCCTTTGGAAGTGTCAGCTAGCATGCTGAAAGTGTTCTCAGAAAACCTCTCAGGTTCTTGGAAGGTATTTAAGGCCAAAAGACCCCAGACTCATCTAGTTACACTTAGCCAAGCATTTTTATTCATAAGCAATCACTTGGCAGGTGACGTTTTAAGTCAGTCATTTACTTTGTCATTGGTTTACTTTTGCCCTCAGGAAAATTTCCCTGTTCCTTGGCATGGAATAAAAACTTCCGAATCAATTTGGTTTTTGCTAGGTTATTCAGCCTTATCTCTTGCCACTTACCCACCTCTGATCCTTTGCTCTGGCATCTCACCAAACTAGACTAGTTAGAAGTGCAGTGTCCTTCCTCAGCCCCAGTTCTTAGCATTTGCCTCTTCCTTCTCTCTGGCACACGTTGTCCTTGTCCTTCATGTATCAGCCTACACCTAACCTCCACAAGAAGCCTACGGTATTTACACAAACTTGGACAGATGGCCCTTGTTCCAATAGGGCCCTACTTATACCTGTCATGGTATCTGTGACTTAGCATGGAAATTGCCTATTTCTCAGCATGGTGGTGGAATAAGTGAATGAAGACAGAGAAAACCTGAAGCTCTGATACTTAACCACAATCATAATTAATTCAGTGTGCAACCATGGATAAATAATATTTAATAGTCATCTTATATTATAGTCACACATACATATTTTTCATTCTTATTAACAGTGATAATATTCTCAAAACTTTTTAGTAACTCACACTTAGTATGAAATCTTTTGGAGAAAGTATATAATTCTTTCTTTTTCTATTCAGATGCTACAGAATTGGAATCTGGATTCTATAGAGCTTCCTCTCTAGGATCTGCTGATGAGTCAAGTTTACATCAAGATCTAGTTTGAAAACCATCATGAAAATATGCATTGATTTTAAGGAAAAATTATATGTACTGGAAGACTTTTAAGCAGACCTCACAAATGAAATCCAGTATTATTCTGTTTTACATACTCAGGGTGCCCAATAGTCAGCTCTTTAAATAGGCATACAACCACTTTTTCAAGAACAGTATAGTGGAGTTAATTGATGGCAAATTTCTATTTTACAGTTTTTATCACTATATATAGTAACATGTTTAGATTCAGATAGACATCATTTTGGCATACTGGTACTGTGGTCATTGTCAATGTTTTCACGTATTGCAATTGTTATAGTCCCATCACACTTACTGAATTGTGATTTTAAGCACTGATTTATATGGCTCTTTCCTCAGGGAAAAATAAAGTTTGCCAAAGGCCTTTTACCTTATCGGTTTGTTTATTTCTGATTAACTTTTGGAATATTCTTTAAATTACACAGAAGTTCCAAGCTTAAGTGCAGAGAACTGTAGTCTCCCTGAACTATTTGAACACAAATTGCTGATACTATGCCATCACCCGTGATTACTTTAGTGGGTATTCCTAAAAGTCAGGATGTTCTACATAACTGCAATACAATCTTGATAATCAGAATGCTAACATTAATACATGCAATAATTTGATCATCAGATTCTTTCCAAGTTTTATTAATTGTCTATAGTGTCCTTCATAACAATAGCATCCCATTCTTATCCATGGATCGCATTTTGGTGTCGGGTCTCTTAGACTGTTCAGTTCAGTTCAGTCTGGAAGAGTTCCTCTGTCTTTCCTTGACATCCCTTACCTTGGATCTTTTGAAGAGTAAAGTCCAGTAATGTATAATGTCCCTCCATTGGGCTTTCTTAGGTTTCATTATGATTAGGTTTAGATCATGTGATTTTGGACAAGAGTATCAAAGAAGTGATCCTGTGAGGTTCTCATTGCATCCTATCATGTGACCTACATCTGATTTGTCCTATTACTGGTGATGTTAGCATTGATCACTAACAGTGGTATGTGCTGGGCTTCTCATCTGTAAAGTTACTTCTTTACCTTGTAATTAATTAGGATTTTGTGGTGTTGGTAATTTGAAACCCTGGAAATATCTGTGTTCCTCATGAAACCTTCAATTTATTAATTTACTTGTATCAATATGGATTCATGGTTGATCTTATTAAGTGGCCTCGAGTTTGTTAACATTTTTAAAATTTGTTTTTAATTTTAGTATCCTATTTTGAAAAAATTATAAGAATAGTACAAAGAATTCTTGGTTGGATACCATTCCCCAAAGTTAACATTCTACTACATTTGCTTTATCCTTTCTTGCACTTGTCCTTTCTTTCTACCTATATATGATACAGATTTTTTTCTAATCTTTGTAATTTGTAGACCTAATTCATCTTTATTTATAAATACTTAAGTGTGTATTTTCTAAAAACAAGGAATTATCTTACATAGGTCTAGTAAAAATATCAAAATCAGGAAATTGAAATTGGTTCAATATTTATTTCTAATCTACAGACTGTGAACTCATAATAAATTTCTAAGCCCCCTGCTAACTGAACAGACCCCTCACTACCAAGGGAACTCCAGAAAGCTTAAAACTGAGTCACCAGCCATCATGGGATGGGAGGTGTAAGACACACTTACACATGCACAGGTTTTCTTCTCATTAATATTCATGACCCCTCTTATAGTTTGTTAAATGTGTATGTTTAGCCATCCTCCTCAGTATAAAATCCTGTTCCTTTTGTCTGTCCCTTCAGGCACGTGTTCCTGGCTTGTGGCCAGCAGCTGTGTTTCCTAACCTGTCAGAATGGCCACTACAGGTTGAAAACTCTTCATGAGACATAAAGCTCTCATTTTTCTAAAGTAGAAACCCCCTTATTAAATATTTTTTTAGTTATCAAGACCTTATGCTGATCTTGCCGATTGTCTGAATAACATCCCTCATGGGTAAAGAAAATCCAAGATGGGGGAGTGTCACTGTCCATCATGGGTTTTGTCCAGTTGTCCTGTTTCTTGAGTATTTGTTAATCTGGGACAGTTCCTAAGTCTGTCTTGGGTTTTCAGGGCATTTATGTTGTTGAAGAATAAAGGTCAGTTAGTCTGAAGGTTTTGTCTCAGTTTGGGTTCCTATGATGTTTCCTCATGATTTGATTCAAGTTATGCTATTCAGGCAGGAGCATCACAGCAAGGATGCTGAGTTCCTCTCAATGCAGCATATCTGGAAGAAGGTGTTGTCAATTGGTGTCATTACTGGCCAATGTTGATTCTGATTATTTGCTTAAGAAGGATGTGGCAGGGCTGTCCATGGTAAAGTTGCTATTTGCTGTTTGCATTTCATAAATCTCTCGTGTGAAGCTTCTTTGGGGCTCTGTAAGTATCTGGCTACTCCTCAGAATTTCACCCACTAGATTTAACATTTCATTCATTGATCCTTGTATCAATTATTATTATGACTGCTGCCAAATGATTATTTTCTTATTCTTTCTTTGCTTACACATCAATAGAAAAATAAAACCAACAAACAAAGAGGAGAGAAGGGGAAGTTTATAATTTTGGTAGACAAATGCCCTTAGACTTGGTCAGTGGTAGCCATTTTAAGCTGACTTCATGTCTTTTTGGTCTGTCCCCATTATTCTTTGAGCACTTCCTTACCTTCTGGCAAAACACGATGTTGCAAGCTTATCTTGCATTTTCTCTGCCCAATTGCTGGATCAAAAATGTTTTTGGTAGCCCTGCTACTTTAAAGGGAGAATGATATTTCAAAACCAAGATCTAGGCACGCATTGTGTTAGGTGTGCATATGGTTCTTGGGGTCATTCTTGCTCACAGTCTTCCTCCATGAACAATGCACAGAATACAGACATACACATATATGCATACGTTAGTCTATATTTCTGTATCAAAATATATTGAAAACAACCATGTGTTCTAACTGACACTTCCAATTTTAGTTCTAAAGAGTACATTTTACTTTTCCCCTTTCAATACAGTTCACCTGTGAACATTGTGGGGACTAGGGACACTGATTCCCCTGTGCAGTTGAAACTCTGCATGTAACTTTGGACTCCCCAAAGATGTCATTACTAATAGCCTACTGTTAACACATATTTTGTATGTTTTACAAATTATAGACTGCATTCTTATAATAAAGTGAGAAAAAATGTTGCTAAGAAAATCATAAGAAAGAGGAAATATATTTACAATACTGTACTGTATCTTTCAGTAAATGAGTTTACGTCTTGTGTTTACAAGATGACAGTCTCTCTGAAATGGGGTCCACTGCAGCTACACAATGCAATCTGTGACACGTATCAAGCCATACATTTCTTTTGTTTAACATCATGACCTTTTTCTTCTTCTTGGGAGCACTTACAGCATTGTAGTGGAATTTCATATTTGTCTCATGGTGTTATTCAAGGTTTTCTGTATTGCAATCAAAATGATTTAAAAAGAAAACGGTGAGAATCATGAGAGATCCTTTTTACTGGAAAATGTAATTTATTGGAGAGATGGAGACTGCTCACTTGGAAATCATTAGTGTCACATGGCATTTTAAGTAGCTATTTGAAACATTTCAGCTCACTGCAATAGCAACAGGAGGTGGCTTTGAAATTGTTACAGTACTACAGTATGCACTATAGTCAAATTTATGCAGTTGTGACTTAATATTGCATCTTTACATTCGTTTACATTTCTCTCCATTGCAAATGTCACCATGTAGTGCCCAAATTTAAGAAATTTAAAGTTTTTAAAATAGATTTTTTATATTTTGTGTTGTAATGAAATAGTTATATTACTATGCTTCTGCATACCTTCTTTATATTGTTTTATTTAATATGTATTGATTCTCTGCAAGATCTCCAGTTGTAGTAACTCCAAAAATTACATATATTATCAAAAAATCTGCAACACGACCATACGTTCAACCGTGTATTCAAGGTCAACGTATTGTAACACCTTCTGAGGTAACCTGGCTTCTCATTCTTAGTACACGTAGTCCTCACTCATTTCTCCAGGGGTTCTCTGAAACTGATTTTAGCAAAGGACACGTAAGAACAAATTTACTATAGGCTACTGATATAACAGAGTGAAGCTTCTATGGCATTGTGGTCTAAAAACTCCAAACTTTTAATAAAGACCCAACACTTCTAATACTAAACGCTGAATTAAATGTGAACATTACATAGAAAAGATTATCAAAAACAAGTAAGATATTATTCAATTTTCAGTGAATCAGTGAGTGATGGCAGTTGTAGTAGTGGTAGGTTAAATCAAGGAATAAATGTTGGCGAAGGGAAAATTGTAAGAGCACCTCCTCCCACCACCAGGACATTCAAAAGCAAACAATCACACATAGGTCAGGTATCAGTCAAAATGGCTGCACGCAGGCTCTCTCGACCTTTTTTCCCTACATTAGTGTTACAATGGGTGAGTGTTTTGTTTTATATTGTACTACCTGAAGGAAGATTTTTTTAAAGGTGAATAAGAGGCTATTTGAAAGGGATAATAATAATATGGATTTGAGGAGAGATAAATATACAATTTAAAGGGTCAAATATGAATTTGAAAATGAAGGAAGTCACAGTAACGTTCAGTTGATCAGAGGATAATCTGACATGGAAGATCTGTACAGGGTCATGATGTTTAAGAGAAAGACTTTAGGTATCCTTTTGTTAGTTTTTAAGTATATACCATGATTTTTTATTATAGCAGGACCAAACAGCTCTTTATTATTTTTTCTGTAATTATGCAAAGCCATGCATTTATTGTCATATATTTATTAGGCTATAATGAGACTTTCATAAGGATTTCACTTTTCTAAGTATTTTCACTTTCACTTACTTTTATAAGGATTTTCACTTTTCTAAGGATTGAATTTATTCCCAGCACTGTAAGCAAATCTTAAGTGCAGTGGATTTAGTGATTGGTGAAACAGGGAGACTATCCTGCTAGTCTGCAGCAAATTGGAATTGCATGTTAAGTAAGGAGTGTTATGAATATTGAAGCTCATATTAAGCCAGGGGTTTCAGAGTTCATACCTGAAGTCCTAAGGTTAAACTGTGCTGTTTCTATGGAGTGCTTTGTGGCTTCCTTCTGGTCTTCACTCAGTGGATCATGGATGCCACAGTGTAACCAACTGTATTATTTTAGACTAAGGTGGCCATAGGGTTACGAAAACATAGGGGTTTTCTTCTAAGCTTTTAGGTCTTGAGTAATAACTTGGAGATTTTTCTAGCTTATCATTTATGTTTAATTTAAATAGTAAACATTCTTTCCAAATCTATATCTGGCAGTTCCAGTATCTAAAGCACATTTGGGTCAGTTTTGTTTGTGTATTGTTTCTCTGTTTCCCACTGTTGGTACATTGTTTCTTAATGCATTCACTTAGCTTTGACTTTACTGCTTATTGTCCTTGGAAATTATTTGTGGTAATGCCCAAGTCCTGGAGTTCAGATGCCTTCATTTAGAGAGGATTTGCATGTATTTCTACCTGGTGTCTGAAACCAAATTCACATCTTGAGCTTCTTTGGAATTACAACCCCTGTTTCTCATATTGTCTCCCCAGGCTGTAAATCAAAGTGAGGACTAATTTTACCACCTTTTTAAAATTTTGAACTCAGTCCCAAGACTACCTACTCTGTAATACTTTGGGGACTAATGTGGGAAAGGTTTTATTTTGGTTAACATCTGAAGATGTAGTCCTTTGATCTTCCAGTTTAATATAAAAGGAAGTGTTCCATAAGACTTTCCACCTTGATTGAGCCGTGGGTCTTGACTTAGGTTCTCTGCATTACACAAGACTACAAAATCAAAGCTGATGGTTCAAAAAATTACTTCAAAAATAAAGTGGCTTTGGAGGAGTTGGTGGAGCAAGATTGCCAAACAGAAATATCTGGTGATCATTCCTCCATATGAATACCTAATTTAACAACTATCCAGGCAGGCAAGCACCTTCAGAAAAACCAAAAATCAGCTCACCAAGGTGATACCACCAGGAGTTCACAAGCATCATAACATTATTAGGCCTGGGGCACGCCCAGTGCTGATACAGCTGCAGGGACAAGAGACTTAGACCACAACACTCAATTCCCTTTGAGTAACTGGAAAGCCTTCTCAAGAAGGCAGGTTCAAACAAGCCCAGACTGTGCAGATTAAAATATGTACCTAACTCTTCAATGCCCAGACATTGATGAACATCTGCAAACATCAAGAACATTCAGGAAGACATGACCTCACCAAATGAAATAAATAAGGTACCAGTGATTAATCCCTGGGTGATGGATATAGGTGACCTTTCATACAAAGAATTCAAAATAGCTATCCTAAAGAAGCTCAATGAACTTCAAGACAACAAAGAAAAAGAATTCTGTAGCATATCAGAGAAATTTAACAAAAAGATTGAAATAATTTTTAAAAATAAAGCAGAAATTCTAGAGCTTAAGAATTTAATTGACAAACCGAAAAATGCATCAGAGTCTCTCAACAGCACAATTTACTAAGCAGAAGAAAGAATTAGCTTGAAGACAGGCTGTTTAAAAATACTCTTTAAAGATAAATAAGAATGAAGCATTCCTATAAGATCTACAAAATAGCCTAAAAAGACCAAATCTAAGAGTTCTCATTCTTGAAGAGGAGAAAGAGAGACTAGGGTAGAAAGTTTTTTCAAGGAAATCATAACAGACAACTTTCCAAACATAGATAAAGATATAAATATGCAGGTACAAGAAGATCATAAACACCAATCAGATTTAACCCAAACAAGGCTACCTCAAGGCATTTAATAATCAAGCTTCCAAAAGTCACAGATAAAGAAAAAGTCCTAAGGGAAGCAAGAAAAAATTAAAAAAAAACACAAAACATAAAGGAGCTTCAATACATCTGGCAGCAGACTTCTCAATAGAAATATTACAGACCAGGAAAGAGTGGCATGACATATTCAAAGTGCTGAAGGAAAAAAATCTTAAGCCTAGAATATTATATCCTGCAAAATTATCCTTCAAACATGAAGGAGAAATAAAGACTTTCCCAGACTAACAAAAGCTGAGGGATTTCATCAACACCAGGCCTGTTCTACAAGAAATGCTAAAAGGAGTCCTTCAGTATGAAAGAAAAGGATGTTAATAATCAATAAGACCTCTTCTAAAGGTATACAACTCACTGGTAACAATAAGGACACAAATACAGAATACTCTATTGCTGTAATTGTATTGAGTAGGAAGATTAAAAGATTATTTTAAGTAGAGAGATTAAAAGACAAACCTATCAAAAACAATGATAACAACTTCTTGAGGGCTAGATAGTATAAAAAGACATGGATGGAAACAACAAAAAGTTAAAAAGCACAGAGGATGGAGATAAAGGGCAGGAATACTGTTAGATTTTTCTTTGTTCATGTGTAAGCAGAGTTGTCATATGTCTAAAATAACTGGTTATAAAAGGTTTTCTGCAAGCCTCATGGTAACTTCAAATCAAAAAACCTACAACAGATACACAAAAAATAAAAAACAAGAAATTAAAACACACTACCAGAGACAATCCCTTTTAACAAAGAAAAACAGGAAGTAAGAAAGAATAAGAGGATCATAAAACAACCAGAAATCATATAACATCTCAGTCCTTACCTATCAATAATAACATTGAATGTGAATAAACTAAACTCTCAAATCAAAAGACATAGAGTGTCTGAATGGATTAAAAAAAACAAGATCCAACTATATGTTGTCTTCAAGAAACATACTTCACCTATAAAGACAAAAATAGACTGAAAATGAAGGGAGGTAAAAAGATATTCGATGCAAATGGAAACCAAAAAAGAGCAGGAGTAGCTATACTTCTATCAGATAAAAAAGATTTCAAGCCAAAAACTGTAAAAAGAGACAAAGAATGTCATTAAATAATGATAAAGGGATCAATTCAGCAAGAGGATATAACATTTCTAAATATATATGTACCCAACATTGGAGCACCCAGATATATAACCTAATATTACCAAATGTTTCATCCAACAACTGCAAAACACATGTTCTTCTCCTCAGCTCATGGATTATTCTCAAGGATAGACTATATGTTAGGCCACAAAACAAGTCTCAAATTATTTGAAAAAATTGAAATCATACCATGTATTTTCTCTGACCACAATGGAATAAAACTAGAAATCAAGAACTGGAGGAACACTGGAAAATATGGAAGTTAAGCAATACACTCCTGAATGACCAGTGGGTAAATTAAGAGATTAAGAAGGACATTTAAAAATTTCTCAAAACAAATGAAAATAAAAATACAACATATCAAAAACAATGGGATATGGTAAAAGTAATAAAAGGAATGTTTATAGCAATCAGTGTCAACATCAAAAAAGTACAAAAGCTTCAAATAAACAACAAAACGATGCATATCAAAGAACTAGGAAAACAAGAGCAAACCAAACTCAGAATTAGTAGAAAAGAAGTAATAAGGATCAGAGCAGAAATAAATGAAATTGAAACAAAAAATTTAAAAAATCAATAAAACAAAAAGTTTGTTTTTGAAAAGAATAAAATAGACAAACCCTTAGCCAGACTAAGAAAAAAAAAGAGAAAGACCCAAACAAATAAAATCAGAGATGAAAAAGGAGACATTACAATTGGTACTGCAGAAATCTAAAGGATCATTAGAGACCACTATGAGCAACTATATGCCAATAAATTGGAAAACCTAGAAGAAATGGATAAATTCCTAGACACATACAACCTACAAAGATTGAAAAGGGAAGAAATCCAAAATCTAAAAAAAAAATAACAAGTATTGACAGAGAAGCAGTAATAAAAAGGCTTCCATCAAAAAAAGACCAGGACCTGATGGCTTCATTGCTGAATTCCACCAAGCATTCAAAGAAGAACTAATACCAACCCTACTTAATCTATTCCAAAAGATTGAGGGGGATTTTGGGATACTCCAAAATTCATTCTATGAGGCTTGTATCACCCAGATACCGAAACCAGACAAAGACACAACAAAAAAAGAAAACTATAGGCCAATATCACTGATGAACATAGATGCAAAAATCTTCAACAAAACACTAGCAAACTGAATTCTACAACATATTAAAAAGACTATTCATCATGATCAAATGTGATTCATTCCAGGAATGCAAGATTGGTTCAACATATGCAGATCAATCAATGTGATACATCATATCAACAGAACAAAGGACAAAAACCATATGATCATTTCAATTGATGCTGAAAAAGCATTCAATAATATTCAACATCCTTTCATGATAAAAACTCTCAAATCTGGGTATAGAAAGAACTTATTTCAATACAATAAAAGCTACATATGACAGACTCACAGCTAGTACCATACTTAATGGGGAAACATGAATGCCTTCCAAGATCTGGAACAAGAGAAGGATGCCCACTTTCACCAGTGTTATTCAACATAGTACTGGAAGTTCTAGGTAGAGAAATCAGACGAGAAGGAAAGCACATCTAAATTGGAAAAGCAGAAGTCAAATTGTCCTTGTTTGCAATAGATGTAACACAAAGAAATGTTAAAGAAATGTTAAATGCATGAGGTTATGGATACCTGAATTACCCTGATTTTATTTATTCACATTGTATGCCTGTATCAAAACATCACGTGTACTTTATAAATATATATATTATGTGCCCATAATAATTTAAAATAAAAAAATTTTTTAAAACGGATTGACAAAATAATTTTCTCTCTTTGAAGAAAAATAAAGTGGTTTTGATGTGTTCATATTCCATTTATCTCTCTAAGTTTTGACTTTCCCCATAGAATTTTGATTGGGAACTCCCTACTGTCTTATAAGCTCTTGTTACTTCTATGGTGATTAAAAAATATTTTTTCTTTCAGCATTTCAATCAATTTTCAGGGAATCACTTGTCCTAATAATCTAGTTTACTATATCCAGAAAAAAGATGTCCTGGTTTTATTGCATTCTATTGCCTTTGAGCTCTTTCTTACCTCTAAGTGCTGTCACAAAATATTTTATTTGTTACGCTGGTTGAAATGTAGTATCCAACTAAATAAATGAATCTTGTCTTGGGAAAGTCTCTCTTTTCCTTCTCCATGGCAATGTTGAAATTTACCTGAGCCCTGTCTCCTGGCAAACAGTGAGGATTGAGAAATCCCTTCACCATTTTTTGTTTTGGGAAAGGGCTTTCAGTAACAAATCACTTTGGATTGAATAAACTCATTTATGTACAAATAAACTTCCCTCTGCCCTAGAGGGAGACATTATCCCTATCTGTTTGCTATGCAAGCATCCTTGAAAACATACAAGGTGTGCTGTCAAAAGAGGCAAGAAAATACAAAAGACCCATGGAGTACTCTTAGTTCTAACAGGAATATGATGTGTAAGTTGAGTAACTTACTCAAGCCCCCATTTCTAATTTGAAAACAGTGATTTTACTTCATTTCTCTGATGTTTAATTATCTTTTTTGTTTAGTGAACTATCAAATTAATAAAAAATGGGAAAAATGATAAGGTTGCTATTATGGGAATAGGATTAAGTTTTCCAGGAGGTAAGAGTGATAAAACAATAACAACCACCACCATCTTATCCTACATAATTCCTAACAAACTACAACAACCCTTGTTGTAAATAAGTTATACCACTTATAAGAGAAACAGAAGCTCACTTTGAGGGCTTACTCTATGCCAGACCCACACATTGCATTGAACCACATAAACTAAAAATAAAATCCTAAGCCCCTACTGACTGAACAGTCCCCCTCTTGGCCACAGGGAGCCCAGAAAATCCTTAGATCTGAGTACCTGGCCATGATGGGAATAGAGGTCAGACACTGCTCATTATACCCCCAATCTTTTGGAACAACACAATTGACTAGCATTAATGTTCAAAAGAGATCTTAAGACTGACCAAATAGACTCTGTGACAATAAGATACTAAATTATTTACAGGACCTAAGGCTATGCAGGGGGAAAGTTAAATGACCTGAAGGCCATCAATTTGCTTGACAGATCACTTGAGTTGGTATATTGTGGCCTGTCTCTGATTAACAGACTTCCTTCTCTTAAAACACTCCAAGCCTTTAGACAAAGCTTTATTTCTTTAACAAACTACAAATCAAAGAATCTTTAAACCCACCTATAACCTGTAACACCCCCCCATTTTGAGATGTCCCATCTTTTTGGGCACAAAGAATGTACACCTTCCATGTATTTATTTATGATTGATACCTGCAATTTCTGTCTCCCTAAAATATATAAAATCAAACTGTAAGCCAACCATCTCAGGACCACTTGCTCAAGACTGTTTGGTTCCCAAGGCCATGGTCACACACTTTGGCTCAGAATAAACCTCTTTAAATTATTTTACAGAGTTAGGCTTTTGTCCACTAACAATTCTGGCACCAAGCATAGGGCTCAAAAAAGACTCAGGACACCCTGAACTAGTAGCCTAAACTCAGTGCTAGGTGTTGGCATGGGCTTCCCTTGTGTTTTCCAACTCTGAGCTTCTCCTTGGGCCTAACTGGTAAGTCCTCCTGAGCCCTGGACCTCCTGCTCTTGGTTAATGGTCCAAGGCTTATTCTGAGCTGTCTTCTTTTTTCCTGGGAAGTTGTTATTTGGGATATTAATTTGGAGGTACATTCTAAAGAGTCTCATCCATTACCTCTTACTCCCCAAATTAATCTCAATTTGCTAGTCTGTGCATTTAGGAAAAACTGAACTGTATTTTTCATTGAAAGGAAAAAAAAGTGGGATACAAATTCTCTAAAAATGAGGAAAGACAAGGAGAATGACCCTTCCAGGTACCCCATTGGTTTATGGTGCCTATACTTGCAAGTATTTGTGTAAATGGAAAATTTCAAAGACATGCCAGGTTTTCTAGGATTAAAGCTAACTGGTTACCTATTATGGCCAATTCTTGTGTGCATATTTCAACTCATGGGCAATTTACATCAAGGAAAATTCATAGCTCAAATGGTCAAGCTGCTACTATAAAGTTATTAATAAAATGTCTCTTAAGTTCTATGTCTATCTCTGTTTTCTTTTCTGCCTACTTTGACTCTACTGTTACATTCTATTGGTATTGAGATAAAACTCACTCTTTATGGTATTACAAATTCAAGGATACTTGGAGATCTTGGTTTTCTGATACATTTCCGTCAGTTCTAGCTAAAATGCAAACATTTAAAACTCATTTGAAACTGAAGAAGAAAAAGGAATAAAAGTTCAACTGTTTCTGTATCTTCTGCTTTCAGTTTTACTCCTCTGTGGGAGGCCAGGGATGATAACTCTCTCCTTCAACGTTTCAAAGGCTCCTGTAACTTTTATTTTTTTCCCCTCTGGTTCTAAGTATTTTGTTATAGCCTGACACTAAAATGTTTTATCTTAAGGTTTAGGGAAGCAATGTTTTCCTCCAGTTCCACTTAATTCTATACTCAGCTTTTTCAAAATATGTCTGAATTATTTAATAAGGTCATAAAATCAACCTGCTGTTGCTAATAGTCATTTGTTCCCCTACCCAAAATAATAGTTTTTCTTATTCACATTCCTGTATAATATACTGCACACTCGTGACCCTGGACAAACTCTTGCTGTGTCTGATTAAGTCAAGTGTCCTGTTCATCAAGTTTGACTTTCAAGTTGTCTAAATGAGTGCCCCATGAGAAAGAAACAATCACACTGCAGAAGGTTGGGGTTTTTCTTTTTCCTTTTGGGTAACTGGCCAAAAATAAACAAAGATTTTTTACTTTTTCAAGATAATTCCTGTCTTGTCTTTATTAGATTTTTGATCACTCAGGAAAACTAAACTTTTAAAAGGTTAATGTTTTGATATCCATATAACTTCCTGTATTGCCTTTGAAGTCTTTTGATGACTATCACTCTTGGTTAAATGAATGACTATTATTTTACGGTGATCTCTGATTCTATTTCAAGCAAGTGTTTTAAACCTTTGATAATTGACAAACTTTCCAAAATTAAAATTTCAAATTATGTCAACTATCTTTTTGATATTCTGAACTCCAGAAGTCCAAGAAAGATATATTAGGCTTCTTTGCTATGTAAAATTACAGGAAGCATTGTCAAATATGAAGTGGTATTTAAATTTCCTTGGGATATATTTGTACAAATATGTTGCTAATATGTATTCCAAAGTTGTATGAGTGTCCCAAAATTCTCGTGGTATATTTTATTAGTGATAATTATTATTATGTTAAATTGCTGTATGCCATAGAAATAAGCAAATTCCTTTGCCCATTGTGTTTTTAAACCATGGCTGTTCCAAGACTTTTGTCATCCACAATTATGTTTTTGATTCTTCTCAAAAAGTGATTTATAATCATCTACAGTCCAAAATTTGCTACTTCTTTAAGGGAAGTCCTAAAAAGGACTGAAAAACATTTATGACTTTTTATTTTAAATATTACTGATTCTTTATGTTTTGTTTTCAAGTCAAGACAAAATTAAGCAAACAGCAAAGTTTACTGATATCTCCAAAATTTGAAAATTATTCAATTCCACTGGGCCCAAACTGTTCATTATTGCCAACTTCCTGCTACCAAAACTATACACTCTACCTCTAGGCCCAGGGACTATTGCAAAACACCTGGGTGTGTGAGATTTTAAGAGCTGATTTTGAAGGATGAAATTAGATTAGACCCTCCAAATTATGTGTCCCTTTTCCATCAATTCCAACCATAAAGAATTGCCTGCTTCCCACAGACTTAAAGGAGATCTACCAAGAGGATATCAAGATACCTGGTGGCAAAAATTTCTGGATATAGTTGTTTCCAGTTATGATGCAAATAGAGATATAATAAAGAATTTATTGGCAGCCAGGTGTGGTGTCTCACACCTGTAATCCTAGCACTCTGGGAGGCGGAGGCAGGAGGATTGCTTGAGGCCAGGAATTTGAGACCAGCCTGAGCAAGAGTGAGACCCCTGTCTCTACTAAAAATAAAAATAATTAGCTAGGCATGGTGGTTTGTGCCTATAGTCCCAGCTACACAGGAGGCTGAGGCAGGAGAATTTCTTGAGACAAGAAGTTCGAGGTTTCAACGGGCTATCATGACCCCCCTGCACACTAGCCAGGGCAACAGAGTGAAACTCTGTCTCAATTTATTGGCTTCTTTAGGACAAATTACTGAACAGAAAAACAGCAATGCTGTACAACAAAAGTCTCTAAATTACCTAACTTAAATGGTTTTAACAAAATGCTATGTTTTGTATAGCAAATTGATACAAGTCTGCAACTAAAACCAAAACTACAGTAGCTCTATGCTTATAGACAAGTTAATTTTGTAATCTTACTTTTTTCTGTTTGGTTTTTGCTCTTATGTTGTTTAAAAGTTTGTAAAGTGTTGATGAGTGCCTGCCCACCTTCATTCCCATCTGGCCTAGAACATTTAATTGGTTGTAAGCCTTTGGCTCTAAGTCGCTCGTCCATAGGGGTCCAACAGAGGGACAGGATGGAACTGGGAACTAGGGAAGGTAGCCACCACCCTGGCAATGATGGGATAAAATAAAAGTTTGGCCATTGATGCTGACTATAGCAAATCTTGGCCCAAATGGGAGAAATATAAACTAAAAATAAAATCCAAAGACCCTGCCAACTGAACAGACCCCTCAGCCAAGGGGACCCCAGGAAAACCTTGGAAACTGAGTTCCTGGCCATAAAGGGAAGGGAGGTCTGACACCCCTCATTATACCCTCTCCCTTTTGGAGTTCAAATACAGTTGACCAGCATTAATGTTAAAACAGAGATAAGACTGACAAAATAGACTCTTTGTGACGATAAGACACTAAATTATTAACAGGACATAAGGCCATGCAGTGCAAAGGTTAAGTCATCTGAAGTTCATCAATTTGCTCAACAGATCACTTGCTATCAGGCAAATTGTGGCCTGTCTCTGATTAATAGTCTTTTTTACCTTAACTTAAAACATTCCAAGCCTTTAAACAAAGCTTTGTTCCTTTAACAAATTACAAATCAAAGAGTCTTTAAATCCATATATAACCTGTAAGCCTCCCTTCATTTTAAGATATCCCACCTTTTCCGGCCAACCCAATGTATAACTTTCATGTATTGATTTATGGTTTTACCTAAAATTCCTGTCTCCCCAAAATGTATAAAACCAAATGACCACCTAAGGACAATTTGCTCAAGTGTGGTTACCCAGGCCATGGACATACACATGGGCTCAGAATAAACCTCTTTCAATTATTTTACAGAGTTTGAGTTTGAGTGGTTTTTTGTTGTTGTTAACAACTCTTTGCATTGAACACCAGCAAGGACAACTATGATGTGTCCATTTTTAAGGGGAGGGACCTGAAGAGCAGAGGGTAAGATACCTAAGGTCCTAAGAGACACTAATCAGAAATAAAATCTACTAGATTATGCTGCTTCTGAAATATTATCATTCAGTGAAGTTATATGATTTTGGGGAAAAAAAACTTCTGAAAGGTATATATCCAAGGGACAGTCTTCCCTTTGAAATATTCAAAATACTCTTAGAAACTAACTTCTTACTCTTACTCTCATAATAATACTTGAAATATTTTTAAGGTCCTATTTAGAAATGTGTGCAGAAATAAATTCCATTTGTCAAAAACTTACTAAGTCTCTGCCATTGTATTAGAGAAGACATTTTGGCTGAAGGGTCAAGCAATTTCCCTAATTTTGTATATAATTTTGGACAAGAGCATGTCCTAGCTAAGGAAGCATAACTTCAACATAAGTCTTTTAGAACCACCCCCACTTTATTTCAACCACTACCTAATGATAAAAGAAGCCTAACAATTAGAAAACAAGATTAATAAGAAGAAATCCAAATCTAGACATATTTTAATGAAATTGCAGATACCAAAGACAGAGATTCTAACAGTAGTGAGAGAGAAAAGACTGATCAGCAACAAAGCAACAATAACAATGTGCTGATAGCACTTTTCTAAATGCAAATATAGAAGCCAAGAGAGAGTGGAATAATATCGTCAAAATGCTAAGAGTAAGGAATTCTCAACCTATAATTCTTCCAGAACATCTAACTTTTATAAAGGCAAATCAAATAAAGACATTTTCAGATAAACAAAAACTAGGGCATTTAGTACCAAGAGACAAAAGTAATGTCTAAAGGACATATTTCAGGAAAGATGAAAACGATGCAGAAATAATGTGTAGAATATGCAAAGGAATTGTGAGCCAAGAAACTGGTAATCATGTAAGTAAATCTAAGTGCACACTGTCTGTAAAAAACAATCACAATGATGTCTCTTTTGTGGGGTTAAGAAAGGAACATTTAAATATTAGACAAAAATAGTGTGTAAGTTTAGGGGATTTTTCAGGAAGGGGGTTAAATATTCCATTTAGATGTTAACTCAAGTATTCATAGAATCATTTTAGGATAATCATTGAAAGTAGACATGGAGATATAATATCCACACCAGTAGAAAGAAAAAATGGATTGAGAATATAAAAAGCAAACCTCAATTAATCCTAGAAGCAGGTGAGAAAATGAAAAAGAAATACAAAAGAAAAAAACAAATAGAAAACAAAAAGTAAAATATTAGAAACATCCCAATATATAACAATCACAATAAATGCAATGAGCTACAGTTGTCATTTTATAAAACAAAGATGATCAGGCCCTATGTCATAAAGAAATACACCGAAACCAGAAAAACCAAAAGATTAAAAGTAAAAATAGGCTAGGCACGGTGGCTTGTTTGAGCTCAGGGGTTTGAGACCAGCCTGAGCAAGAGTGAGACCCCATCTCTACCAAAAAAAAAATGGAGAAATTAGCCAGGCATCATGGTACATGCCTGTAGTGCCAGCTACTCAGGAGGCTGACGCGGGAGGATCATTTGAGCCCAGGAGTTTCAGGTTACAATGAGCTATGATGACGCCACTGCACTCCAGCCTGAGTGACAGAGTGAGAGTCTGTCTCAAAAATTAAAAAAAAAGAAAAAAGTAAAAATAGGGGAAATAAATAAGGAAATAAGGCCAATATTAACAAAAATAAATATTAACTATATTGAATTCAGACAAAATAAAGTTTAAGAAAGAAGACAATTTTGAGGAAAATGCAGATAACTACAATGATTGCAAAGAGCTCAATTTATTAGGCAGGTAACAATTCTAAATTTGTATATAAAAATAAAATAGACTTAAAGTGAATAAAGCAAAAATTTGTAGAGTTTTGGAGAGAAATTGACAAATTCACTCTACTAAGGCATTCCCAACATACTCCTCTCAATTACTCGTAACTCAAGGACATTTTTTAAAATGGTAAAAAAAAAAATAGATATACACAATTTTAGTATCATTAACAATTCTGTTTTGCTGCATATATGTTGCGCCCAGGACCCAACAATAAAAGGATACACATTCTTGACATACACATAGAAAACAGTCTTAAAAATGAGGTAATGAATCTGGTTATCACCCTGTGGTAATTAAGAGCGTGGAGTCAGAAGCCAACTTCTTGTGTTTGAATTCCAGCTCACTACTTACCAGCATTGGGACATCTTGCAAAATATATATCCTCTATCACTGTCAGTTTCATCACCTGTAAGATGCCAATAACTAACATTATAACTACTCCATATGAAGATTATATGATATAGTCTATACAAAGGGTTTGGTATAGTGCCAGGAATTATCAAGTGTCCCATACATATTAGCTGTTTAAGTATTATTACTATTATTATGAGGATGAACAATGTGTAATTGGAGTGGAGGGTAGAAACAGTCTCCAAAAGAGGTTTGGATGATGAACTCAGACATTTACCTTCATACATATCTATGCTTGTTCTAAAAAGCCTCTTTTAAATTACTGAACTTACAGTAGTGAATCTCTATTCATGAGCAAGAGGTCAATAGATGGCAACTTGATTTAATTTATAAAAATTCATCTTAGAGAAGAGATAACTGGTTAGCTAATGAGTTGCTGTAACCCTAGCTTTCCAACAGTTCTCTGGCCCAAAATCTATTTATGAAATGAGTTTATGTAAAATAATTAGAAAGTTCAGTTAAGAAAAAAAAGTTATTAAAACAAACCCTAATCCACACAGGGATACTATTTTTAACATGCAGGCTTATATTCTCCTAGATTTAAAAAGGTCTGTTTGTACCATCTATACTAGCATGCCAAAATTAAATTAGGTAATAAATATTGTGTGATTCCTTGTTTGTTTGTTTTTTTACTTAACCCACAATGAACATTTTTCTACATCAAAATAATTTACCCCTGGATAGTTTTCATTGCTGCATGTTATTGGACTATGTCAATGCAAGAATCCCTATTGTGATAATTTTTCAATATTACCAATAAATCTGTGAACTAGTCAAAAAAAATTTCTTTGCATACTAGAGCAATTACTTTATTAAAAAATTGTTTCAGGTATTGGTGCTATATCAAAAGGTAGGGATTTCTTAAGGTTCCTGATTATCAAATCCTCCCTACCCCCCAATCTTGTACATATTTAACAAAGTTCAGGAAAATTCCTGTTTTCCTACTCTTCAAAAATCACTTATAATCACTTAAATCTTTGTGATCCTTATATGAAAAAAACTTATGCCATCATTGTTTCAATTTACATTTCTATTTGCATTTTATTACGTGAGGTTATTTATATTTTGTTTGTATTTCGTTTTTGTGTGTATTTGTATGAATTACTTATTTGTGCTGTCATTTTCCTAGTATAGTGTTTTCATTTAAAAATTTTAGAGAGCTCTTTCATACAGAGGACATTCATCAAAGTAACATTTTTTCCCATACATTTTGTCATTTGTCTTTTAATTTCTTTATGGCATTTCATGTGCATTGAAAATTTTTGTAATCAAATATAAAAATAATTTGTTTTCTGTTTTTCTCCCTGATGGCACAGGTCTATCCTATCCTAATATATAAAAATAATAATGTATATTCCATATTTTAAATTTCCCAATTTAAATTTTAAATCTGGGATTTCTTTTAGTGCGCAGTATAACATTTAATAACTTTTCCTTTTTTAAAAAAATTATTATCCACTTGTCTCAAACAAACCATGTTTCCAAGTAGGTAGTCACATATTGAATATTGAATATTGATGCATTCTCCTCCCACCCCATTTTTGGATTTTCTATTCTATTCCTTTGAATCATCTGCTCCTTCTTGTGTTAGTAGTGTACTGCTTTAACCTCTTTTATCTATAGTCTATATTTAAATATCTATATTTAATATTTGGTAAGTCTACCTCTTAGTCTTCTTTGTCAAATGTTTTCTTGGTGATGTTCACCTCTACATTATTTCAGATGAACTTAAAAATTCTTTGTCAAGTTAAAAAGAATCTTCAATGAGTGATTGATTGTAATGGTTTTACTAAGTAAGAATCAGTATCTTGAATGAGTCTAGCAAAGAAGTGGTTCTATCTCTATATTTCTTCAAGGCCTATTTTATGCCCCTCCTTTGCCTTTTTTTTTTTTTTCTTCATATAAATCCTGCACATTTCTTAATACATTTATCCCTGGGTTTTTCCTTTTTAAATTATGATAATATACTTCTTAATTATAATTTCTAACTTATCATTGACAGGATATAGGAAAAGTTTTGATTTCTGTGTATTTATTTTACAGCCAGAGTGAATAATTTTTGAACTGCAATTTTATAATAGGAGAGTTGAAAATTCCTGGCAAGTGCTTATGGAAGGAAGAAACTACATAGTAGAGATTTTACCAGGATGGGTTATTATTGAAGAATGCTGTGAAGCAGATAAACACAAATCAGGCAAAAGCTGGGCAAGAAGAGCTGCTTGTATCTAAGGGAAAGATCATTGCTGGCATTTCCAAAAATGTACAATTTAGTCATTTTTGTTTCAAACCCTTCTAACCAAATTTCTCAGTGATTTACTAGTAGGGTCCCTTAACTTTTTATTTCTTCTTAACATCCTCTCTATTCTTTTACTTTATCCACCCAAGTCTCTTCCCCATTCCTATACCAGCCACTTATTGCCCTCTAATTTACATGTTACGAAGCCTCCCATGCCCTCATTGGTCCCATATTTTTTTAGGGTCATCCTAACTTGAAACCTAAATAATCATTTGCCCTTGCTCCCTCCTTTCTCAATCTGCAACTACTGTTTTTACAGTCTTTATTATCTTTCTTAGAAAGCAAATGAGTTGGCTCCACATATATATGGAAACTGATATAAACAGACTAATGTATATGGAAACTCCTCTGAATGTATTACTTGACCCAGTAATTCCACTTGACCTGTACCCAGTATTGTTGGTGAGGCAGAAGAGAGCAGGAGCAGGTCCAAAAGAAGGCACCTAGTTTATGAACTATGTTCATAAATTATCTAGTAGTAAACAAAATGAAAAGTCACAGAAACTGTGATTATATAGATGGAGCAGAGTAATCTGAAAGCTTGGCAAGCATAATTTACAGAGGAAAAATATGCATAGATCCTATTGTAAGTGCTTCTCCATAAGAGGCCATTTAATGTCATTTTGTTCTTTGTAGATTGAATAAATCTGACAACAAATTGTTTGGAATTAGTGACTCAGAAGCTGAGTGTTTGAACCCTCAGAAGAAATTGCAGTTGGAATACATTCACAGAGCTCTGGACAGTGCTGGGGCCCCTGCTGAAGAGATGACTAGTTTCAGGACAGGTGTCTTCACTGCTGAGAGAGCAACTAGAAAATACCAACAAACAACAAAATGTCTCAGTCCAGCTTAGTTAGATCAAATGGTTGGGTGTGTGTGTGCAGTTTCTATGATCATCAAACATTTGCCTCCTCCAGCCCTGCCACAAAGATGCTGAAGGACTTCTGAGAGTTAATTGAAACCTGAGATCTCCCACTTTCATACCTCCTTTAAAATTAATTTTAGATCCGGAGCAGGCATGCTCTAGGCAGCAGTCACTTAATATTCCAAGACCTATCTTGTTCTCAACCTTTATTCTAAGGGTCAAGTAATGCACTGATTCCATTTTATTTTTGTCAATAAAAGTAATAATGTATTGGTGTAATATTTGTCTCATAATAAAAAGCAACTTGGAATGGAAGGTTATTAGCTAAATTCTGTTAGCTAAAGTTTAACAAGCTTATTAATTCAAGGCTGTCCTAAGCATTTTCTCCTTTAAAGAGTTACAAGAAACTCATCAAAGTCAGCCTCCATGTTTTCCCAATTTATTCTTTCTTTCCTTGGGATGCATTCCCTCTGTACTTTTCACCGTGTCCAGTGAGCAAAATTGAAACTTTCTTGTAATTAAACCAGGATTAGAATAGGAGGGCTCATGTGTGTTGGGGCTGATCTGTCAGTGTCTGCTGGGGATCTATACCTGGGAGAATCACAGCAAGGTCACCATGAAGTTAACTGGAGGCAGGAAATTTTTATATGAGTGATAAGTACCACATTTAGGGACAGCACAGGCGGCTATGGGATCAAAAAGCAGGAGAGTGCCAACCTCAGTGTTGGTGAGCCAGGGGAAGCTGCACAGGAAGAAGTAATATCTTAGCTGAAACCTAAAGGATGCACAGAAGTTACCTAATGAGTGGGGAGAGAATGGAAGGAAGAGTATCAGGAAGTAGGGAATTGTAAGAGTAGCTTTTCCAGAGGGAGGAGGTAAAACAGCCCATGTTGAGTTCTTGTAATGGAAAGTTTGTTATGGCAAGTCCTGGAGTATAAGAGGTGATCTTGAGCATAGTCTGGAGAGGTTGGTGGTAGGTAACTTGGACACTTACTAAGGAGCTGTAATTTCTTGAAGACCATGGGGAGACATTGAGGTGTTCAAAAGCAGGATAAAAGCCTGACATGGAGAAGGTCATTGTTGGATTTCCACTTTTCAAAGATCACCCTGGCCATAGAGTAGAATGTGGATTTAGGAGCTGGGAGAAGGGGACAAGGCTGGAGGCAGAAACACCAAGTTGGAGACCAATGTAGTAATTCAGGGAAGAGATGACGGTGGCCTTAATTAAGGTAGAAGAGTATGGAGATTTAAGAGAAATAAAGGCCTAATGGACAGCACATTGTAAATGATTAGGTGTAGGGTATTAATAACAAGAATAGGGAGGGGCCCAGGATTTCACTTAGGTATTTGGCTTAGCTGAAGCATTCACACTTAGGAAGATTTGGGTTTGAGCATGTGGAGAGAAGTTGACTTCAGTTTTGGGTATGTTGAGTCTGAGATTCCTATGGAACTACCTGGTAAGTTGGTTGGGTTTTAGATGTCTGTAGACCATCCAAGAAGAGACATCGAGTATGATTTAGAAACATGTCTTTGGAATATGGGAAGACATTGAACTAGAGAGGATTGAGTGTCATCAGCACTAGATGGTAACTGATGCCATGGGAATGAATGAGATTTCCCAGGGAGAGGGAGTTATGTAAGAGAAAAAGATCACAGTCTGAACAGATGTGACAGTACAACCTTAAAGGGAAATTAATACATTTCAGCCTGCTGAATCTAAAATATTTAACTAGAATCCTGACTCATCCTTTTATATAATGGAATTACCTTAAACTAAATTATTTCTTTTTATCATCTTTAGTTTACACGCTTCTATGATAATGCTAAAAATATCTGTATATCTCTCCTTCGGGCATGGAAGGATCTGAGAATGTGAGATCAGATTGTGAAATGTATGAAAGTATTTTGCAAAACCGAAGAGTACTACTAGAGATTTAAAATTTTATTGTAATAAGATCATCATTGTTATGTCACTTGTAGTAAAAATGTGAAATTTAATAAAAATGTATCTACTCCCATAAGTAAGGATACTCATATGCCATTGGGTTTTGCATTTTCTTATTATGAGTAGTCTTCATGGCCAATATAAATGAAATATCTAGACATGTTTTAAAATCTACATAGTAAGTGAAAGAGTATGGTTTATATTTACTATGCTTTTTTTCTTTAATAAGAGAGTCAGTTAAAACCTTTTTGAGTCTCATAGGTGTTATGAATTGAGACTATGAATTTGTGTCCCTTAGAAGTCTAAGAACTGCAAACCACTATAATCACGGGAAGCGCACATGTAAATCAAGGACTGTTTCTTCTACTGGGTTTGCTGTTTGTTGCTTGGTTGCAGAGACGTGAAAAAGCTCTCTGTGGTGGAGTGAGCTCCTGTAGACCCTTCAGTTAATGTCATGTTGAGCAAAGCCAAAATGAAATCTCCAGACAGTGTAAGTAAACCCTTTTCTAAAAGGGCAGGATTAAAAATGAAGAAATTTGTGGTGTTGTCCTGCTGAAACATCTAAGGAAGGTCAGTCAACTTAAAGATAGGTCCTAGCATGGAATCCATGAGATCATCATGTATGGATTCAACCAACCCCTGTGGAAAATATTTGGAAAAAAACAATAAAAAAAATACAACAATAAAAAATAATACAAATAAAACCAATGCAGTATAGCAACTATTTACATAGCATTTACATTGTATTAGGTATTATAAGTAATCTAGACCTCATTTAAAGTGTATGGGATGATGTGCATAGGTTATATGCAAATATTATGCCATTTATATTAGGGACTTGAACATCCCTGAATTGTGGTATCCTTGGTGGGTCCTGGAACCAATTCCTTCTTTAATTCAGATTACCAATTTTTTTCTCCAAGTGAAAAGTTGATGGAACATTTCTGTTTCCAATTTTCTCTCTGTGTAGTAATAATATTCCAGCTTTCAGGTAGTGGTAGATGACCAAGTTTATCTGATTTAATATCTTATTTTATAGTAATAAAATTAAACTCTTTATTACAGAAATATTTACAAAAACTAATTGTAAATACTAATCAGTATTATTAGGGATATACTATCAAAAAAGTCTCCATATTTCTGCACATATCTTATTGTACTTAATGTTTTTCCTTTTCTTACTTGGCTTAAGCTCATTCTTGATTGACTGGTGTGTTCTCTTATTTTTTGTATGTTTTTCTTTCTTGCCTCTCTTCCACCTTTTAAAGATAATTTACCCCAGCCTAAATTTTTCCTCACAGAACACATTTCTTCAATGTCTGTTCTTTTAGTCCCTCCCTGCCTCCATTGTCAGCATATGTTATTCCAGCTTTATATTGAGTAGATATGTGTGCCTTTTATTAAAAAATTATTGCTCCAAAAGGTTTATTCTTTTTTTTTTCTGCTTTCTTGGAAGGACCTGAATTTATACACTCATTTATTTTTAGCTTTTTGACAAATAGAGTAGAAGCAACTTATACTATTTGCAATGGGAATTTATTTAAATCAGGTACTACTAAAAACTAAACTCTCACATTTTCTCCCACAAGAGGTAATTCATGCAATAATAAATCATGCAAACACATAAAAATATAACACAGCATTAACTGGAATTTCTTAATGTTAGTGTTTTCAATAATACTCTAAACTACCTAGGGATAAATTTTTGTTCTAGAATTTTTTGGTTAAGAAAATAATCAAATGCATATTACAGTATCTGTATAATAATTAGGCATGAGGGGAGTAATATTTTGAAGACATCTGTATCATCTCTCATAATCCTCACCCATGAGAAGATGTAGGATAGTAAATGGCAGAATTGAGCTTTGAATCTACATCTGAGTCACTCCAAATCCTATGCTCTTTGTGTTAGGTGATATGGTAATGGTGAATACCATAATTATTTTATCAAATTTGATACTTGCTATTCTTAAAGCTATTTTTTTCTAAAATGTCTTAAAGCCAAGCTTAACAAAGCTATTGACTGCTTCTCAGCAACCCAGGAAAAACTGTAAGCTATTTGAAGACTGCCTATTCAATTAGAACCTGTTTGAGGATGGGAATTCTGATTGTCCAAATGAAGATGTGGTTGAAAGCCTTCCCACACATCAGTCAAAGACCAGGACTTTTGCCATCCTGCCTTTCCATCACCTGACCTCTTCTGAAACCTTCCCTCAAGTCTAGAAAACCCTGGTCTTACAAAGGTAAGTTTTTTTAAAAAACTTTTCCCCCATGATTTTTTGACATGACCCCTGATCCTCATCATGTTGACAAGGATCCTAGAAAGAAATGGACATCCTCAAGATCATAATAGAAATCACTGTAATCACAAGAGAGAGACTGAGATTTAAAAACTTTCATGGGAGTAAACTATTGTTAGGGTTGCCATTGTGGGAGGAAAGAATTAGAAAGCAACCAAAAGCACAGCTCAACAAATACGGAGTTGAGGAGGGGGTTGAAGGGGAAGAAAGCATGTGAGAAGGGCAAGAAGAACATAAAGATTGAATAAAGGATTCAAGATGAGAGAGATATTATAAAAACACAACAGAAATAGTGGAGTTAAATGACAGCGCAAAGTCTCCATATTATAAGATATGATAGAAATTATCTTTAGTGCAAATTAAGAAGAGAAAGGCAGGCAATGAAAAAGATGCTCAGATTCTTCTGAATGACTTACAGCTGATTTTGATGATGAAGTGAAAGAAAACATTAAGAATGATTATAATGAACATAAATCTGTACATTTTAAAATCACTTTAAGAGAATAATTTGAATGTTGCTGCATAAAGAAAAAATAAATATTTAAGGTGATGGATATCCCAATTACCCTGTATGATTTTGTGAATGTATCAAATTATCACATGTACCCCCAAAATATGTACATCTCTTGTGCATCAATTAAAAACAATTTAGAGGAGGAGAGAAAAAAATGGCTGTCTGGTAGAGGCCTCCTACCTCACCACTCCCAGGGAAGGAGGTGAAAAGCGTGGATGACTGCCTGTGCATGGATCACTCACTCTGACAACAGCATTGTGAAACTGCAGAGAAGCAGCATGCATGGGACACTCAGCACAGGAAAACATGTGACAGGGAGATACATTCACAATGGTCGGAGAGCGCGAAGAATACGATAGAGATCAGAGCGCAGGAAGGACGTGGTCACCAAGTCAGTGCAGTGTGAATTGACCTGCAGGTGGTCATGCCATCACCACAGACTTCCCATCCATTCAGTCAGGGACAAGCCTGGAATTGGTGTAAAGCCATTGCATGAGACAGCAGGCTCTGTGGAGAAGAAGAAATTGTGGAAACTGTACAGAACTCTCAGGTGCACTGTGCAGGGACTATGCAGAGCTACAGATTCCCAGGACAGTACACTGGAATTTGGAGATGGGCACCTCACCCCTGAAAATCAGTGGGACCAGGACACAGGAGTTGAATGGAGAGCAACGGGCTACCCCCTTGGTGGCCACCAGCAATTGCCTCCATGTGATCCAGGTGGGCCAAGGAGAGCTGAGTTCACAGTATGGCTGACCTGAACCAGTGAGAGTGGGCAGCCATCCTTAAGGTCCCCTACCTGGAGCTGACTATTAGCTAGGTCTCTAGCTTCACTCCACTCCTGGCCCAGGGGCTCTCCCACCTGGGCATGACAGGCCACACCCTTGGAGGCCATGGATAGCTGCCTCTGTGGGCTCCAGATGGGACAAGGAGAGCTGCATTCCCTGCATGGCTGACCTGTATTGGGGGACTTGTGTATTGGAAACAGTTTGCAGCCCATCCACCTCGTCCTGCCTCCCTGGCTCTGGCCATATCCTACATGATTGGCCCTACAGCCTGCTCTCCAGGACCCATCCCCTCCTACCCCGGAGAATGGTCATATTGACCATTCAAGGTTGCTCTGCCATATTGAGTCAATTTGCATAAGTACTGGTTCCCATGGCCAACTGAATGCCTCAGGTGCCACAGGTTGAATCACAGCAGCTGCCCCCAGCCCTACTCACTTTATTAGGAGTTCTGCCTGATCCAAGAGTTACTTCACCTGCCACTATTCCCCCTGGTGGGAGCATCCCCCTGGTGGAGACTTCTGGGGATAGAGAGGCCCACCCACCTCACTTTGGGGTCTAGTGGTGGAAAAGGGGTGCACATTTGGAGATCCCCCATCAGCCAGTGCCATGTGGACATGCACATCAGTGGGCCAGACACATGAACTGTGGGGAAGTGTGAGAGCCCATCTTGGGTGGAGAGGAAACACAGGTGGTCTGATCAAAAGGGAAAGTGCCCAAACTTGTGGACAGGGAAGAAAAACCTGGCTAGAGACCCCAGCAATCGCACCATTTAGTCCCTCCCATCAGAAGCAGCCTTCCAAGCTTGGAGAGAGAGAGCTCTGAACTCCATAACAAGGTCCCCCCTAGAAGCCTGATAAGCAACCCCTAGGCTGCAGAGAAGTTCACTCACCCAAGCTCTCACACTGCAGCTGAAAGCTATCTTGCTCCTCCCCCACCTCAGGGGAAACAGGGTCAAAGTAACCCCTGGGATCTACAAGCCTCCTCCCAAAGCTTGGGACTTTTGCATACCCCATCTGGGGGACCACATCCTACCACAGGCACAATAGGCTACCTAGGTAACTGGCTCCTCCTCACAAACTACAACCAATGACAGTGGGAACAACCCCATAGCTAAAAATATTGCCTTCCATCTCAAGCTATTAGGGAGCAGTGGATTCATACACTCAAGTGCAATCCACCAGCTAGGAGCTTAACCTGGGGGGAAAAAACTCACTACACTCCACAGGGAAGAGGTGAAGACAACAGGTCAAAGGTAACCCAAGAGGTCCATCAAACTTGCTAAAATGCACCTAAGGCAATACAGGACCAGCACTCCTCTCCCTGGCTCTGTCAGGGAATGATCCTTGGGATCTTCGAGACAGGGCCATAAAATACCCCTAGCACCACCAGATCGTGACCAAGAGGCCAGATGAGAAAGAATCAGTGAAAGAACACAGGAATCAAGAAAAATCAGAGGAAAAAATCACCTCCAAAAGAAATCAT
The DNA here is from genome assembly GCA_023783475.1 of Daubentonia madagascariensis. NCBI lineage: Eukaryota > Metazoa > Chordata > Mammalia > Primates > Daubentoniidae > Daubentonia > Daubentonia madagascariensis. Next base: position 60,141 of record JAKFHU010001255.1, read on the forward strand.
TAGCTCCTGAGCAAGGGATACAAAATTAAATAAAATGGGTAAATGACAGAGGAAGAATTTTGATTATGGATTATAAGAAAGCTCAATGAAATTCAAGAGAAAATAGAATCCCAACACAAAGAAACCACAAGAACAATGCAAGAAATGAATGAAAAATTCTCTAAAGAAATTGAAGTATTACAGAAAAACCAAACAGAAATACTGGAAATGAAAAAGGCATTCAAGGATCTACAAACCACAGTGGAAAGCCTGAAGAATAGGCTGGATCATGCAGAGGAAAGAGTCTCAGAGATGGAAGATAACTCCAATGTGCTAAACAAATCAGTCAAAGAGAAAGAACACAGAAGCAAGAGACATGAACAAAGCACACAAGAAATGTGGGATTATGTAAAGGGGCCAAACATCAGAAACATAGGCATTCCTGAGGGCAAAGAAGAAAATACACAAGGGCTGGAAAATTTATTTGAAGGAATAATAGAGGAAAAGTTCCATGGCCTAGCCAGAAATCTCTGGGTACAACAAGCACCCAGGACTCCTGGGAGACTCAGTGTGAAAAGGCAATCACCATGCCACATATTTATGAGGCTGGCCAAAGTAAACACAAAAGAGGCACTCCTTTGAGCACTAAGGTAAAAACAGCAGGTAACCTAAAAGGAAAACCTATCAGACTAACTGCAGATTTCTCAACTGAAACCTTACAAGAAAGAAGGGGTCAGCAACCCATCCTCAGTCTTCTAAAACAGAATAATGGCCAACCCAGAATTCTTTATCCTGCAAAACTAAGCTTCTCATATGTGGGAGAAATAAAGACTTTGCCAAATAAGCAATCACTGACGGAATTGCAAAGACCAGATCTGCCCTGCAGGAAGTACTCAGACCTGCATTGTACACTACCCAATGCAATAGACACCCACAAGTGTAAAATTACCCAAAAGCTAAAAGTCCAGAACCCTGATTCCACAATGGCTCGAGAGGTAAAACAAAACAATAAGAAAACAATAAGAGTCTACCCAACAGGATAAACAGAAATCCACCCCAAATATCAATTCTCTCAATAAATGTGAATGGCTTGAATTGCCCATTGAAGAGACATAGGCTGGCTGAATGGACAAAAAAATACAACCCAAATATCTGCTGTCTCCAGGAAGTGCATCTTACACACAATGACTCATTCAGACTCAAGGTGAAAGGATGGCATACAATTTTCCAAGCAAATGGAAACCAAAAGAAAGCTGCGGTAGTGATTCTTAGATCACATATCATAAACTTTAAAGCAAAAAAATAAAGAAAGACAAAGATGGTCACTATATAGTGGTGAAGGGAAAATTAAAACAAGAGACCTCAACAATCCTAAGTATTTATGCACCCAACACAGGAGTGCCCAGATACATAAAGCAAATCCTGCTAATCTAGACAACATAATTAATAGTAATGCCATAATAGCCAGGGATTTCAACACCCCACTGACAGAACTGGACATACATATCCTCCAAGCAGAAAATAAGCAAAGAAACAGTGGACCTAAAAAGGCCTCTGCAATAGTTGGCCCTAATAGACATCTACAGAACACTCCACCAAGATAACACTGAATATACGATCTTCTCATCAGTGCATGGACCCTTCTCTAAAATTGATCACATCCTAGGCCACAAAACAGATCTCAACAAATTTAAAACAATAGAAATTATACTATGTATCTTCTCAGACCACAGTGGAATAAAATGAGGAATCAATTCCAACAGGAGCCCTCATCTCTGCACAAAAACATGGACACTAAGCTATCTACTGCTGAATGACTATTGGGTTAAGGAAGAGATTAGATGGAAATCAAAAGATTCTTCAAACTAAATGATAATGGGGACAAAAAAGTTATCGAAATCTGTGGGACATGGCAAAAGTAGTCCTGAGAGGAAAACTCATCACTATAAATGCCCACATCCAAAAGACAGAAAGATCACAAATCAACACACTAATAAATCATCTCAAGGAACTGGAAAAGGAAAAGCAAACCAACCTTAAACATAGCAGAAGAAAAGAAATAACCAAGATCACCACAGAACTAAATGAAATAGAGAACAAAAGAACTACACAGAAGATTAATAAAACAAAAAGTTGGTTTCTTGAAAAGATAAACAAAATAGGCCACTTGCTATACAGACCACAAGCAGATAGGAAAGAACTCTAATAAGCTCAATTAGAAATGAAAAAGGAGAGGTCACAACTGATATCACAGAAATACAAAACATTATCTTTGAATACTATAAAAATCTCTATGCCCAAAAACATGAAAACGTGGAGGAAACGGACAAATTCATAGAAACACACAACCTACCTAGGTTCAATCAGGAAGAAATAGAATTTCTGAACAGACCAATATCAAGCACCGAAATTTAAGCAGCAATAAAAAATCTTCCAGCAGAAAAAAGTCCTGAACCAGAGGGGTTCACGCCTGAATACCACCAATCCTACAAAAAACGGTACCTTAGGCAGAAACTATCCACAACATCATGAAGAATTGAATCCTCCCAAACTCATTCTACAAACCCAATATTACCTTGATACCAAAGCCAGGAAAGGACACAACAAAAAAAGAATACTACACACCAATCCCTTATGAATATAGATGCAAAAATTCTCAATAAAATCCTAAAAAAACAAATTCAAATACACGTGAAAAAAAAATTCATCATGATCAGGTGGGCTTCATCCCCAAGATGCAGGGATGGTTCAACATACGCAAATCTATAAATGTAATTCATCATATAAATAAAAGCAAGAAGAAAGACTATATGATCCTCTCAATAGATGTAGAAAAGGCTTTTGACAAAATTCAGCACCCATTTATAAGAACTCTTAACAATATAGGCATAGGTTGCTCAAACCTCAAAATAATTAAATCCATATATGATAAACCCACAGCCAATATCATACTGAATGGGGAAAAATTGAAAGCATTCCCGCTTAGAACTGGAACCAGACAAGGTTGCCCACTATCTCCACTTCTATTCAACATAGTGCTGTAAGTCCTTGCCAGAGCAATCAGACAAGAGAGAGGAATCAGGATCACCCATATGGGTGCAGAAGAGATCAAACTTTCACTGTTCATGGACTATATAATATTATATCTAGAAAACCCCAAAGATTCAACCCAGAGATTCCTGGAATTGATAAATTAATTCAACAATGTCTCAGGATACAAAATCAATACACGCAAACCAGTAGCCATCATATACACCAATACAAGTTGAGCCAGGAAAAAAACCAAAGATGCAATACCTTTCACAATATCACCAAAGAAAATTAAATATTTAGGAACATATTTAACTAAGGAGTTGAGAGACCTAAATAGGGTATACTACAAAACACTGAGAAAAGAAATAGCAGAGGATGTAAACAAATGGAATACACTACCATGCTCTTGGATAAGTAGAATCAAAATTGTTAAAATGCCTATACTAGCTAAAGTGATTTACAGAATCAATGTAATCCCTATCAAAATACCAACATCATTTTTTTCAGATCTAGAAAAAATAATTCTATGCTTTGTGTGGAACCAGAGAAGACCCTGTCTAGCCAAAGCAATCTTGAACAAAAAGAACAAATGGGGAGGCATCAAGCGACCAGATTTCAAACTACACTACAAGGCTATAGTAACCAAAACAGCATGGTACTGGCACAAGAACAGAGACAGAGACCAATGGAACAGGACTGAGAACCCAGATATAAAACCATCCTCATACAGTCATCTGATCTTTGATAAAGTAGACAAAAACATACACTGGGGAAAGGAATCCCTATTCAATAAATGGTGCTGGAAAAATTGGATAGCCATATGTAGAAGACTGAAACAAGATCCACACCTCTCACCTCGCACAAAAATCAACTCGCGACGTATAACAGACTTAAACCTAAGACATGAAACCATAAGAATTCTCGAAGAAAACGTTGGAAAAACTCTTATGGACATTGGCCTAGGCAAAGAGTTTATGAAGAAGACCCCCAAAGCAATCATAGCAGCAACAAAAATAAATAAATGGGAACTGATCAAATTAAAAAGCTTCTGCACAGCCAAGGAAACTCTCACTAGAGTGAACAGACAACCTACACTATGGCAGAAAATATTTGCATGCTACTCATCTGATAAAGGCCTGATAAACAGAATCTATACAGCCTTAGGAAAATCAACAAGAAAAAACCAAAACAACCCCTATAAAAAGTCGGCAAAGGACATGAACAGAAAGTTTTCAAAAGAAAACAGAATAATGGCCAGCAAACATAAAAAATTGCTCAACTTCTGTAATCATCAGGAAAATGCAAATCAAAACCACAATGAGATATCACTTAACTCCTGTGAGATTGGCTTATATAAAAAAGTCCCAAAATAACAAATGTTGGCGAGGATGCAGAGAGATAGGAACACTCATACGCTGCTGGTGGGACTGCAAACTAGTACAACTTCTATGGAAAGTAATAGGGAGGTACCTCAAAGAACTAAAAGTAGAACTACCATTTGATCCAGCAATCCCACTACTGGGTATTTACCCAAAGGAAAAAAGACATTCTATAATAAAGACATCTGCACTCGTATGTTTATAGCAGCACACTTCACAATTGCAAAGATGTGGAAACAACTCACATGCCCATCGATACATGAGTGGATTAATAAAATGTGGTATATGTATGCCATGGAGTATTACTCAACAGTAAAAAACAATGGTGAATTAACACATCTGGTATTTTCCTGAATGGGGCTAGAGCCCATTCTTCGAAGCAAAGTATCACAAGAATGGAAAAACAAGCACCACTAGCACTCACCATCAAATTGGTACTAACTGATCAATACTTATGTGCACACATGGAAATAATATTCATCAGGGGTCAGGAAGGTGGGAGGGGGTAGAGGGGGTGGGAAAACACACCTAATGGGTGCAGGGAGCACAGTGTGCAGGGTGATGTTCACGATTATAGCTCTGACTTGGGCAATGCATAGGCAATATATGTACCCATAGTGTTTGTATCCTTATAATATTCTGAAATAAAAATAAAACAAACAAAAAAAAACTCCTAGCAGGTGCTGTCAGGCAAGAGAAAGAAAAATAGGGCACCCAGGTTGGAAGAAAGAAGTAAAACCGTCTCTTTTCACAACCATGATCACAACCAACCTGTGGGCCAGCTTCTTGCTTTTGTAAATAAAGCTTTATTGGAACACAGGTCTGTTCATTAATTTGTGTTTTGTCTATGACTGTTCTTATGCTACAGTGGCAGAGTTGACTAGTTCCAACAGAGACCACTTGGCCTCAAATCCAAAATATTTACTGTCCTTAGTAAGACAGTACTTTGAGAAATAAACATTTTGACAACCATTGGTGTATATAGAAAATCTGATTGAATCCATAAAAACAGCTACTAGAACTAAGAAGTGAGTTCAGCAAGGTCAGAGAATACAGAATAAACATAATAAACTCACAAAATCAACTGTATTGCTATATTCTAGCAAGAAACTGAAATTTTCAAAATATCCTTTACAACTACATCAAAAATTGAAACAGAGATGAGTCTGATAAAATATGGAAAATTCGTGCACACTAAAAACTACAAAATATCACTGATAAAATTAAATACAACCTATATAAATTGAGAGATACACTCTGACAGGAGGAGAGAGATTCATTATTGTTAAGATGGCAATTCTCCCAAAATTAATCTACTGTTTCAATGCAATCCCAACCTAATTCCCATCAGGACAGCAGGCTTTTTTTTTTAATTGACAAGAAGTTTACAAAATTCATGTGGAAATGCAAAGGTTCTAGAATAGCCAAAATAACCCTGAAAAAAACTCAACAAATTGGAGGGCTGAATTCAAGAAAATTAGAAATCAAATCAAAGCAGCCTGATACTGATACAGGCTGAATAGCCCTATCCAAAACAGTTGGGATTAGAAGAAGCGTTTTGGTTCTTGGTTTTCATTGGATTTTGGAGCATTTGCATATACATAATGAGACATTGTGGGGATGGAACCCAAGGTTTGTTTATATGAGGTTGCATGTGGAATTTTCCAGTTGGTGGTGTCATGTTGGCACTCAAAAAGTTTCACATTTTGGAGGTTTCCAGATTTTGGATTTTTGGATTAGGGATGTTCAAACTGTATAAAGAAATCCGAGTTCAGATGGTTCTGGATTTAAGATGGTTGGACTTATGATTCCTCAACTTTACAATAGGTTTATCAGGGTATTAAATGGACTTTTGACTTATGATGGTTCATAAGTTTGTAACCCTATCATGATTTGAAGAGCATCCATAAATTTATGCAACTCAATAGACAGTCCAGAAAAACACCCAAAAATATACAACCAACTTATTTTTGACAAAGTCATGATGGGAATGCATTGAAGAAAGGATAGCCTTTTCAACATGTGCTACTACAACAGGTGAATATCCATAACCAAAAATGAACTCAAACGGGATCACACAGTACGTTTAGGTTTAAACATAAACCCAAAACTTTAAAACTTCTAGAACAAAGTACAGGAGAAAGTCCTTGTGACCTTGTACCAGGCAAAGATTTCTTAGATTTAAAACAAAAATCCAAACCCCAAATTGGACAAACAGACAAGTTGGACTTCATCAAAACTAAAAACTTCTGCTCTTCACAAATACTGTTAAGAGAATGAAATGTTAAGCCACACACTGGGGAAAAGTCCTTGCAAAAAACATAGCTAATAAAGCAAGAGTATCCAAAATATATAAAGAACTCCTAAAATTCAACAAGTAAGAAAAAAGCCAAACCAACTTTTTAAATGGCAAAAGATTTGAAAAGACAGTTAAAGAAGATACACAGACAGCAAATAAGCACATGAAAAGATGTACAACATTGTTAGTCATAGGGTAACTAACACACATTAACACCAGAATGATATGCACAGTACACAACCATCAGAATGGATGAAAAGAAAAAATTTTCAAAAATTGGCAATACATAGTGT
>JAKFHU010001256.1:0-12194 GCA_023783475.1 Daubentonia madagascariensis
AAAGGGAAAAGGGAGTAATGTGGGGAATGGGAATTTTAAATTTTTTGGGGATTTTTAAAAAAAAAACCAGCTATTTTCCCTTTTGGGTTTATGTTTTTTTTTAAAAGCCCGGGGCCCTTAAATTTTTTCCCAAATTTTAAAAAAAATTTTTTGTTTTGGAAAAAGGGGGGGGAAAAAGTTTTTTTAAGGGGAAAATAAGGAAAAAAACTGGTTGGTTTCCCCCCCCAAATTTTTCCCCCTTTTAAAAAAGGGGAATCAAAGAACTAAAATTTAAAAAAAAATAAATTTTTTTTCTTTTTTTTATAAAAATTTTTGCCCCCTGATTAATTTTCTTTCTTTTTTTTTTGTAGCTTTATTTTTTTTTTTTTCCCTTTTTAAAACCCCAAACTTTTAAAGGGCCCCAAATATTTGGGGGGGAAAATGAGATTTTGGGCCCCTGACTTCCCCTTTTTAAAAATTTTCAAAAAAAGTGAAATCCCCCCTTTTTTCATGAAAATTTTTAAAAAAGGATTTTTTTTTCCCCAAACAAAACTGTGAAAAAAACTTTTGGGTGAATTTTTTTTTTTTTTTTTTAAAATTTTTTGGCACATTAACAAAAAACAAAAAAAAGGGCCCCCCCATTTTTTTAAAATACACCCAAAAGTTCCCCCTCCCATTTAAAAAAAGTCCTACTTGTCCCGTATAATTTGACAAAAACATATTGTTTTTATATTTTAATAAAAAGTAGGTTTTTTAATAACTGAAACCTTTAAAATTTTTGGCCCCAATTAAAATAGAAGGCCCCTAAATTACTATAAGAGCAAATATTTTTTTTCCCAAAGGGCCCAAGTTTTTAAAATTTTTTCCCTTTGGGCCAAAAAACTGTTAAAAAAAAGCCGCCCCCGTTTTTTCTTTTTTGGGGGGGAAAAAAAAATTGAAAAATTGGGGTTTGGATGATTTAAAACAGTGGATGCCTTTTAGAAAAAAAAAAAGAAACCCTAAAATAAAAAAAAAAAAATTATTAAAAAAAATCCCCAAATTTTTATTTCCATAGTTTTTTAATTTTTTGGGGAAAATAAAATTTTTTTCCAGGTTTAAAAGTTTATTTAAATTTTTTGGGAAAAGTTTTTTTTGGGGGGGGGGGGGGGGGGGGGTTTGGGAGTTATCTTTATGGGGGTAACTTTTTTTTTGACCTCCCCCACAAAAATGAAGAAAAAATTCCCCTTTGGGGTTATAAATTTCTCCCAAATTTCCCCTTTTTTGGGTTTAAAATTTCCCCAAGCTGGTTTTTTTATAAAATTTAAAACTTCCCCCCCAGGGAAAAAGGGGTTTTTTTTCCAAAATTTTAAAAAAAAAAAATTTTTAAACTTTTTGGGGGGGGGTTTTTTAATTTTTGCCATTTTTAAAATTTTCCCTTTCCTCCTCTTTTTTTCTTTTCTTGTTTTAAATTTTTCACCATATTTTAAAAATTTCCCCCCCAAAATCCCCCCCCCTTTCCCCTCCCAAACCTCTTTTTGAAAAAAATCCCTTCTCCCCTAGGTTCTTGGGGGGTTCCCTTCCTTTTATTTTAAAAATTTTAATCAATCAAAGACAAAAATAAAGAAAATTTTTGCATTTAAACCACTTTTTTGGGGGGTAAGTGGGTTTTTTTAATTTTTTTTGGGCTGCTTTAATGAAAGGCCTATTCGGTAATAACCCCCTAAAATTGGGGAATCAACATGGGGACTTTGATTTTAAATCCCCCGAAGTAAAGGTGTTTTTCCCCCCCACATGGGGAAAATTTAAAATCCCTAAATTTTTTTTTTTTTTTAGAAATTTTAAAAAAGGGTTTTTTAACTCAAAGGGGTACCTTTTTTTTGAAAATTTTTTTGGGGGGAAAGGAAAGGGAAAAAACTTTTCCCCAGAAAAATTAGGTTTTTGTGGGGGGGTTTTTTTTTTGGGGGCTAAAACAAAATTTTTTTTTTTTTGCTGTTTCCCCCCCCCGAGCCCCCCAAATTTGGGGCTAGGTCCCGTCCCCCCTTGCCCCCGCCTTAAAAAGGGTTTTTTTTTGGGGGGAGGGGGGCCCTTTGGGTTGGAAACCCGCCATAGAAAAACCGAGTCCCCCCGGTAGGAAAAAAGGCCACCAAACCCCGTTTTGGTTTTTGTGGCTGAAATGGCCCCCCTTTTTTTTTTTGGGGCCCAATTTCCCCTTTTCCCCCGGCCCCTGAACCCCCCATGAGGAAGGGCCCCCTTTTTTAAACGAGTGAAGGTTTTTTTCCCCCCCCCCCTTTCAAGGGGCCCCCTGCATGAAAATTTTTCTTTTGGTCCAAAAGAACGATATTAAAAAAAGAAAAAATTTCTTAGGATGAAATGTTTTTTTCCCCCACAAATTACTAGTTGGCAATTTTTTTTTTTAACTATCCTCTGAATGATATAGATTTCTTGGAGGGGAAATTTTATTTTTTTTGTTTCTGCAGAGTGAAGGGCCCAGTAGATATGTGAAAGCTTTGCATTATGAAATAAACCAATAGATTTTTGCCTCAGTTATTGGGGACACAGAAGGGGAAGAATATGGTGGGGGTTTTCCCACTAATCACTGGTTTGGGATTTAGAATGGGTGCGCAGCTAGATTTGGTAAAAGAAAACAGAACCCTGATAATCTTGAAGCCCGAAAAGGCCTCAAACCACAACTTTGAAGCTGCTTGCCCAATGAATAGCTTCATTCAGTTTTTTTTTTCCCCCAAACCCCGAGGATCATCTAGCCACCAGACTGCCACTGGGCTTTGCTGAGTCCCCCCAATGGAGTGGAAAAATAGCCTGAAATACCACCCACTCTCACCAGGGGGCAAAATTGCTCCCAGGATGAGGAAAGGAGTGGGTCTTTTGGGCAATGGAATGAAATGTTGCAGGGTGGAAAATCAGTGAAGAAAGAAAGGGACTAACACATGGGAAAATCTTTGTGGGAGAGTAAAAGAAGATTGGAGGACTCATGGGGAACCAAAGTCATTCATTTAACTTTATCCATGCAGCCCCCAGCCAAATTTTACGACCTGTTTCCTAAGCATTAGACCTTCATCAGTAAGTTGCCTGGGCAGGTTCAGAGAATAAACTACGTGGAGCTCACCCTGTTTTGGAAGAAACATCCAGCGCCCCTTGGGAGTGTTAGTTTTATGTAAAGAATGAGGAAAAATAATGGGGGGTTCAATGGTGAGTAGCGATTTGACAATATCCCCAACGATGACAAAATAAAGGGGTGGATAGGGGCCATGCTACTGCTTTTTTTTTCTCAGGTGGTAAAAATGGAATTTGGGTGGGTCCCAGTAGGGTGGGATGGAGGCTTTGGTCTGTTGTTTTTATAAATATCAGCCAAAAAAAGGGAGATGTCCCTTAAAGAATTTTAACTTCCAAGCTGAATTCAGGTGGAAGGGTTTGGATGATGGTTTGAGGGGTACAGGGTGCAAGGAAGACCAGGAAGGACCCCCGCTTTCCACAGAAAATAACCATCAATGGAAAAAATAGGAAAGCCTTATATAAGAGGAGGCAAATGGTTGTGGCGTTGGAAGAAAAAGGACATGTTCAAGAGTCACAACTGGCCCTGAAGGAGGGGACAAACCCCAAAATTGGGATACATTGGGGGGGTGACAAGATTCAGCAAAGAGGAAACCAGTTACAGTTTTTTGTACTGTAACTTTAACGAGTCCCCGGGACCTTCCTAAAGTAAACACATAGCTGAATAAATAGTTCCCTCAGGGAATTGTGATTCCTAAAAGAATGAACTAGACCCTTTGATATTTGAAAGGTTGGGCTTTCAATAACTGGAAATTGCCTAAAGAGCTTCAACAAAAGCACAGAGACTGAGTAAAAATTTGCTTCTCCTGCCCCCCCCGGATATCCTAAATCCAAGGTAGGCCCTGGGAATTGCAATCTGTTTTTTTAACAGCAACCCCATGGTGGATTCTATTAACCTATAGCCCAAGCCAACGGTAAAGAAATAAAAATTTTAACTTTTGTGCTTTTTTTGGGTTTTGGTCCGCAATGAAATTATAAATCAAGGAAAAAATAATATTTCAACCCTTTTTACTCAGACATTTAAGAAAAAGGAATAATCCTTGTAAAACAATCAAGGAAGGGGGGGTTGGATTTGGGTGGGGAAAGCATGGTTCTCAACTTGGGGTTGATTTCCCACCCCCACGTGGGAAAAAACCTTTTCCAGTGTTCCTGGAAGACATTTTTTTGAATTGTCAAACGAATAGGGAGAGGTGGATTTCCTGGCATCTAGTAACGCCCGAAGGCAGGGAGCACGGCTACACCCATCCTCTCAAACACAGGTAATCCAGCCCAGGCTTCTGAACAAACTCAATTAAATCTGTGCCCCAAAAAAATGTCATATTAGGGGCCCCCCAAGTTTGAAGAAACCTTGTGCGTAGCAGATTGGTATAACATCAAGGCGCTGGTCAGTTGGCATTTCTGCCTGACGGTGTCCAACTCCTAGCTCCAAGCCACTGCAGCACAACATACTAAGTCATACTCTGTTGTCGCGAGGCTGTCTCGTGATGTTCAACTACTTCAGGCCTATATTACTTTGTCAAAAAAAAAAAAAAAAAAAAAAAAGTTATGTTTGTTGTGGGGGGGTAAGTTACACAAAATGAAGGACAAATCGAATAAACTTGACCAGTTTTATTCCTAACGCTCAATGGTGTCTTTCGACTACTGGATGACAAATACACGTTGCAGACATCATACGTCAATCCCTACGGCCATATTGACCCATACACTTTTCTCTTGACTTTAGGGGTAAGAAAAAAGACTACCCTGTAAACCACAGAGACAAAAATTTGTTTTTTTGGAAAATTTTCCGGCTTTTGCCTACATCTTTGTTGGGGTGTTTAGGGGGTGTCCCGTTTTAAAGTTAGGAATCAAATAGACAAGACTGAATAAGCCCCATCAATTTTATTGGAGAAGTTTTACACATGTTCCCAGGCACTATGTTAAAGCATTTTATATTATATTATCTTACAATTCTTTATGAGTTCCTTTAAACAATAACCAAATATGAAAAAAAATGTAAGGTTAATTACTAATCACATTTTTAATAGAAAGGGCGAGACGGATTGAAAGGGCTTTTAAAAAAGTTTGAAAAGATCTTTGTCCAAGTTTTTTCACACAAAAAAAATAAAGGGTTAAACAGGATTTCCCCTTGTTGTTTTTCCCCCCTTATTTGCCAAAGCCTGGGGACTTTTAAACACAAATGTTTATCAGAAATGGGGGGCCCAAAGTGTGGTTTGTTTTATAAAGAAAACATCTAGACAAGCAGCACATGAATATTCGGCCCTTTTTGGCTCCTTCCCGTGCCCTGGGGTTTTTTGTTTTACTTTCTTTTCTGGTCCCCTAGTTTTTCCATCAGCTTTTTTTTCCCTAACCACCCCCCTTCCCCGATCCTTGAGTGGCCATGGGGGAAAACTGCAACCACCCAAAAAAAAAAGTGGTTTTTAATTCATTTTGGGCCAGTGGTCCCCCCGTCCCCAAACCCTATTTTCCATCCATATAACTCCTCACTAGTGAAAAAAAAAAGGAAAATTTTTTTCTTGATTTTTAGGCCCAACCCTTCAATAAATAATGTGGGGCCACTTATTTAAACATAGTAAATACATTATTTTCCACCTTGTTATTTGCCTAATTTTTTTTTAACATAATATTAATATTATTTTTTTTTTTAAAAACCGTAAGTAAAAAAAGCATTAAAAAAACCCTTTTTTTTGAAAGGAAATTAAGTAATAAATAAACAAAATTTTTCCTGGTGTTTTTTTTCCTTACTACATTATGCCCCCCTGGGGTAAGTGGGGGGATCTTTTATTTTGGAGATCAACTGCCCCCCCAGGCTTCCAGGGGTTTTCCCTATTGGTTTTTTGTCTCAACTAATGTATTAACCAAGGGGCTTCCCTTTTCCCTCCCCTTTTCTTTCCCAACCAAAGGAAAGTTTTTTACATTGTATTATTTTGAAAAAGTAAACATCACCTGTTGGGAAAACTAGTGAGGAAGGAACCCAAAATTATTTTTAAAAAACCAATTTAAATCCTCTTCACCGATTTTAACCAAAGCCCCCTCCGCCGACATCTAAGCGGTGGTGCTTTTGGGCCAAAAGTTTTGGGCTGTTAGTCAGAAACGCCAGTACCTATTTCCTTTTTCTGCCACCCTCAAACCCCTCCAAGTCTTTGAATTACACAAGGTGGGGCTCCAGGAAAAAAAAATTGCAGATGTACAAACCAGCGGCCGTCTTGGGCCCTATGAACCAGACTTACATTTAAGGTAAACACGTGTGTGTTTTTTTGGTAAATTTTTTTTTTGGGGGTTTCCCTAAATAGTTTTTTTTTTTTTCTACCCTTTTTTTTTTTGTTTTTTGTGCCGCTGGTTTTTTTCTTAAAAGATCCCCTTTTTTGGGAAATATTTCTACTTAACAAAACTCCTTGAAATCAAATTTTGATAGGAAAAAGAGGAATTCTTCTTTAAATACTTCTCTTTTTATGTGGTTGGGGGGAAAATGAGCAAGAAGGTCAAAGATTTCCAAGCTGGTGGTCTTGGGCAAGCTGCCAAGCCAATTTTTTGGGATCAGGATTTTTCCGCCAGAATTTATTTGGGGGAGCGGGGCCCCAACCCAAAACAAGAAAAAAAACCAGGAGGAGCAAAGCCACAGTGTAAGGGTGGCAGCAGGGGCTGTCTTCCACCAAAGGGTGCACTTGGCCCTTTTGTTTAGAAAACCTGATTCATTCCTTGTTTCATCCTAGTTGCAATTTGTGGAAACTTTTAAATATTTTTGCACCCATTAATTTTCCTTAAAAACAGCATAAATGGAAAGAAATTAGAAAGTTTTTGGATTTTTCAATTCTAAGAAAAGGCAAGTTTTTTTTTTTGGTGGTGTTGTTGATTTATTGTAGTTTGAAGAAAAATTTTAAACTTTTGGATACTTTTTTTTTTTCGCATTCTGGTTGGGATAAGTTTTTTTTAAGAATCTATTTAAACAAAAGCTTTAGGATAAGGAAAAATTTAAAGCAGTTGGGGTTTTTTTATTAAACAGAACTGTACAAAAGATATTGTTATGCCAAATCAGACAAGCATGGGTGTTGAGATGGGAACAAAAATGGATTAGTTTGTTCCCTCTTTGGCTTGTGTAGTCATTTTTTTGTATAATTCTGAGGATGAAGAAGCAGATGGCTGTTTACATTTTTTTTTTTTTTTTTGTTCTTAAGTTTTTTTTTTGCCTGAAAAAAAAAGCAACAGCACCGGTGTAAGGGCCCCCCACAATTTCCCCGTTTTTCCACTTGGCCACAGTATAAGATTTGTGTGATAGTAACGATGCTTGCTTTAATATAGCCCCCCTGACCATCATTTTCAAATTTGACCTCCCTGGGTTCTCTGAATTCTTTGGTGTGTTGAAGCAAGGAACCCACTCCGTTTTCTAGTAACTTAAATACCTCGCTCTCACACATCCATTTGTCCAAGCCCTCTGGTTGATGGTGGGATCTTTGGTAGGTGGCCCCCCTCCTAATGAATTTTCCCTTAGTCTTTATTTTATTTTCATAGAAAAAATAATTAAGCAAATAATTGCATGCCAATGCTCACTCAATGCAAGGCCCCTACTCCAGTGAAAATTTTTTGGGATCATTGTACTCCTGATCGGCTTTTAAGGCATCTGAAATAATCTCTGCTGGAAGAATTCTCTCACACATACAGTGTGGTGGCTCCAGGTTGTGCGGTCACAGACTCTCATAATATTCCACTTTGTATCTACGATCTCATTCCCTACACAAAAAAAAAAAATAACAAAATACTACTTCATTCGGTTATTGGACTATCTGTCTCGATAGTAGACACTGCGAGGACGGATATAATCGCGTGAAAAAGTTCCCCCATTCCCTAACCTTTCCCTGACAATCCCAGGGAAAACGGTCCCCACAGAAATTCAATGCTCAGAGTGTTTTTACTTTTATCCCATTGAGCACACCCACAAAGTTTTTGGGCCTAAAAATGTAATAATTTCCCATTTAGTAGTGTTGTTACTAATACGTACTTATTGTGATTCGTTCAGAGTTCATACACAGATGGGGTCACACTCATATCTATGAGTCTCACCCCTACACGGGAGTATGGAAAGTGTGGCAAGGGGGGAAGGGGGGGGTGGGTCGGGCACCGCGGCCCCGGCGCCCCGCCGCATATACTGATCCATGACTTCTACAAGTGAGTACTTACAACTACCTTCTTATTCTGTCAACAAACTTTTTTGTGGTGCCCTGGCCGTGGCATTCCCTCTTTGGTCCTCGGCACCAGGAAACCTCTACCCCCTCGTTTGGACCTCCATCCCTCTTTTTTTTTCCCTTCCCCGCAGCTACGTTGTCTTTTTTTTTGTTCCTGTGTCTCCTTCACGACTTATCCCCATCCCCCCAAGGGTCCCTGGGGCCTCAGTTGTGCCCCTGGCCCTGCAGCCGCAGCTCTTCCCCTGGTCCCTGCTTGGATGGCACCCCAGGGTTGATCTTGTTTCCTGGGAGGGAAAGAGGAGGGAACGAAGAAAAAGAGAGGCCATTTCCCTGAACGTGATTGTCTGCTCCACAGGAAAATAATCACCACTGGCTTTGGAATTTTATAATCTTCAATGGGCCTTTTTTATGTGGCTTATTTTCCTGCTTAAAAGGCGTTTAATCTTCTTTTAAATGTGATTCCTCATTTGGATTTGCCCGAACCTCACAAAATGACTAGCAAGCGACAATGGAAGAAACGTCAAAATCTGGAATCTCAAAAAAAAAAGTTAGTGTGTGTTTACCTTCAGCAAACCAGGGACACTTAATGAACTGCTCCCTTATAAATTTATAGTTTTTTGTCGCTAATTTTTTATATTTAGTTTTGCAACGAGGCCCTGCCTGTAATAAGTGGCCCCACAAGAATTTGGGGGGTCAGGCTTTTAAAAACAACAGAAAAATTTTTATTTTTTCCACACACAGGGGTTTTTTTTCTGGGGGCTAGAAGGTTCGCCTGCGATATCAAGAAATGGGGTCTGCAGGGGTTTCATGTTTGTTTTTTTGGTGGGTTCTTTTCCTTTCTGAGACCTCCTCCTCCTTCGGGCGTGTGCAGAATGGGCGTCCTTCCTCCCTGTTGGTCCCCCCCTTTCAGGTTGGTCCCTGTCCTCTTATGTCCCCTGGTCTGTGGTCCCCAAAAATTTTTTCCCTCTTCTTAATAAGAGTTCCAGTCCCCATACTGGATTGTAGGCCCCCCAACCCTAACTGACCCTCAATTTTTTTTAATTTTAATTTAACCCTCCCTTTTAAAGATCCTATCTCCAAATACAAGTCACATTCTATAGGTTAATTTTAAACGGGCCTAGGATTTTTTAACATGTTTAAATTTTTGAGGTAAATTACAATTCCCCCCCAGTCCCATAATTTACTTTTTTGGGTAAACGTAATTCCCCACTTCCTTCGAACGGTCCCCATATTTTTCTTTAGATGAATGAGGCGTAAAAAACATTATAATCATAATTAAAAACTTTAAGGTACAACAAGTGTAAATTTCACCCTGCTGGTGGGGATATGCCCCACTTTTTCCATTTCACGTGCAAATAACAAGCTGATAAAGGGTTGCTTTTTATCTGGTTTCTCAGACATGGAGGCCCCCGGTTTTTGCAAGAAAGGGGTCCCCCCCACAATTGATTGGCTTGGAGTAAAAGCTGCCTTTATCAAGGGGGGGTTTTTTTTTTTTCTGGCCCTTTGTTTGAGCATAATTAACTCATTTGGAAATCCCCTGGGTCCCCTTTTTTTTAAATTGTAAGAGGGTAAACTGTGAAATCACGATTGAATTTGATTTTTAACAACTTCCCTGGTGATAATGAAATGGAAGTCTAATCGATCAGCCCTCTTGTTTTAGGGTCCCCCCCGCACTTAGCAAATTTTAAGTTATTTAGCACAGCACTTGGTTAACTCATGCAGTAGAATCAGGGAATGTTTGATGGCAACCCCGTAATCCCTAGCGTGGTAACCTGGAAATTTGTACTGCATAGCTGCCTTGGCCCAAAATGGTGTCCCTGTTTTCCTCAAAGAATTTCTTTAGCTTATTTTTTCAAAACTTTTTTATATATGGCCCTTTTTTATGTATATCTGGAAAAGTTTTTTGGCCTATATCGACAGCCATATCACTTTTGTCTTTGGGGTGGAGGTGCGTCAAGGTAAGCATATTTAAACCCTTTGTAATTAACAATTTTGTACATTTCTGCAAAATGGGTTCGTAATGGTTTTTTTCATTGGTATTATCCAAACATGTGTGAATGGCTTTTTTTTCGGAAGAATGTACTTTTTTTTTTTATAGGCCAACTGCTTCCATAAATTTGTTACAACTGCCAATTCAGGTGCCAACAGCACAATGTTTACTTCCCTGAGAGTTTTTTTGAGAAAAATGACTTACCCTATGATTCATTGGAAGGCGAGTTCAAAACCAAAAATGACCTTGGCCTTGGAATAAGCCCCAAATCCAATCCTGGCCTGATGTAAATTTTTTTTTGCCTTGGCCAAATATAACAAAATTGTGTTGGGTGTGTGTGGGGTTTGTGCCCTTTTGAGTCTGTTTTTGTAGACATAGACGGACGAATTCTTCTATTTTTTTTTTCCACAAATGCTGTTTTTATCACTCACTGCATAAATTAAATTAAATTCCCCTGCTTTTATTCCACAATTTTTTCCATTACTTTTAAACTGGGGCCCTTGTGGAATCTTCAATGTTTGTCCCCCAGGGCTTGCTTCCATAACTGGAAAGGAAACAAACAAAAGAGTGAAAAAGCATAAAAGGAAGCAAAGAAAAGGAAGAGTAAAAAAAGAAGGGGCTTATAACTGAATACAGAAGATTATAAAAATAAATATTGGCAAGCCAGGCCCTAGGCCTTCCCTGGATCAGGGGTTTTTTCCACCAAGGAACAACAATGGAGATCGAACAGAAGAACAGGGAGGGGAATAAGAAAGCTTAAAAGTTTTATTTGACCTCTATTGAGGTATTTACATGCCAGTGTGCACCTTTTTCACTTCACATTTTATCCCCCCATTTAATAAATGTAAAAATTTTCTTTCCCACCCAAGGGCAAAGCCATGTCTTATCCCAGTTTGTGGGTTAGAGAAAAAAGTTTTGGAAGTTTTTTTTTACACTAACCGTGTTTAAATTTTCAGCCTGGTAAAATGGGGCCCGTGTGGTTGTGGTGTGGGTATGTCCGAGAAAACCCTCGCTTTAACATGACAGGCCCCCCCCCACCTACAAAAAAGAGTGGGTCTCAAACCTGGGGCCTCCCTGGGGCTTCCCAACAGCTGAAAGCTTTTCCCCCTTTTACCCCTATACCCAGTTTAGAAATTAATGTCCAAACCAAATGTTTTTTTTTTTTTTAATCAAGTCCCCCCCGTTTTTGGGAAAAAAAAAAATTTTTTTTTGGCCAAATTCCTTTTTTTTTTAAAAAAAAAATTAAAGGGGGATGTTTTTCCCAAAACCCCTTTTTTAAAAAAAAGTGGGATTTTTTTAAAAATTAAAAAAAACTAAATTTTTCTAAAAAAAAAATTTTCCCAAGGGGGAAATTTTCAAAAATTTTTTTTTTTAGGGCCCCCGGGGGGAAAATTAAAATTTAAACCCCTTCCCAAAATTTGAAAACAGGCCCCAAAGCCCCAAAAGTAAAGGTTTGGTCCCGAGTGGAAAAAATTTAAATCCCCAAAATATACCAAAAAAGGGCCCCGTTTTTTCAGGCGAAGAAATTTCAGGGGGGAAAATAAAAAAAATATCCCCCAAAATTTTTTTTCCAAAAAAACAAAATAAATTTAAAATTTTGCAAAGGGGGAGCAGAAAAGGGGACAACCCGGTTTTTGGGGTTTCAGAAAGGGAATTTTTTTCTCAGTAAAAACAAAGGCAGCTTATTTTTAAAAGGGGAAAAAAAAAGGTCCCCAAAGGTTTGAATCTAAAACCCCCGGGGTTTTCAGGGGGGAAAAAGGAAAAGAAAAAAGAAGAGGTTTTTTTGTTTTTTAAAATAGCAAAGCATTTTTTAAAAAAGAAGGTGGGCCCCTTAAAAACCCAAAACCCGGAGAAAATATTTTTTTTAAAAAAAAGAGAAAAAAAAAAAGGTTTTTCCCCTTTTAAAAACCCCCTAAGGAAAATAAAAAATTAAAATTTTGGGGGGTGAAAAACACAAAAACCTAGAAAAATTCCCCCCCTTTTTTTAAAAAAAATTT